>CAUYRT010021998.1:0-10503 GCA_963574885.1 Lepilemur ruficaudatus
GGAGAGGAGCTCTTCACTCCTCTTCGCAGGGGCTGGGGGTGGAGATGGAACAGTAAAGTCAGCTAACGCTTCCTGGTTGGACCTCAGGCAGCCAGGGAAGCCTCCTCTGGGGGCCTCCCAGAAGCAATGGAGAGAACAAAGGCATCTAAAATATTTTTATTAAAAAACTCAAACATATTTAAAAATAGACAAGATGGTTAGTGAGTCCCTATGTTCCCATTGCCCAGCTCCAACAACGATCAATCATGAGCATTTGACAACAACACCTAAATGCCCTCCTCTACTGTTCTCTCTTTTATTTTTTTGAGACAGAATCTCACTCTGTTGCCCAGGCTAGAGTTCTGTGGCATCAGCCTAGCTCACAGCAACCTCAAACTCCTGGGCTCAAGCAATCCTCCTGCCTCAGCCTCCCGAGTAGCTGGGACTATAGGCATGTGCCACCATGCCCAGCTGATTTTTTCTATATATATTTTTAGTTGGTCAATTAATTTCTTTCTATTTTTAGTAGAGACGGGGTCTCGCTCTTGCTCAGGCTGGTTTTGAACTCCTGACCTTGAGAGATCATCCTGCCTCGGCTTCCCAGAGTGCTAGGATTACAGGCATGAGCCACCATGGCCTGGCCTCTCTTTCTTTTAAGTTGTGTTTTTTAATTAAACATTTTTTCATATTTATAGGCTAATTGTATTTATTCTATGAATTGTTTAATGTTGGTCCTTGACTGTACTAATCCTTTAAAATAGTGATGTATGAATATATGTAATTTCTAACTGCTTTTATGTTTAAGTGGAAATGTATATAATGTGCTTGTGGATTATTTGGTTGTGTGCAAATCAAATTTGTATTTTCTCTTTGGAAATTCCTTTAATCCCCCTTGTAAATCTAGTATATATTATAAATTTCTCATCTGGAGAAGTTAATAAGAACACATGAAAGAGCACTGAATGAAATATTAGCAGACTTGTTTGTTAGCCTTCTTGACCTTCAACCAAGTCACTTTACTTCTTTGGCCACCAGTTTTCTTATTTCCAAAATCAAGTATTATATAAGAAGGCCTCCTCACTCTCTGTTTTTTCTTTCTGTTTGTTCTTTCTCTTTTCTCCTCTATTTTCCTTTTCCTTTCGAGGAAATTTTCATTTTTTATGAAGCAAATGAGAACAATCACGAATTTTGCAATTTGCTGTGAAATAATTATACAGGAGGTCATTAATGGTACTGAAATCAGGTAGAAGAGTATGAGAAATGGATATTTGCATGATACCAAAGTATTACCCCAATGACTATTTTTTTTTTAATTTCAGAGGTAAGGGTTTACATTTATAAAGTCGAAGTCTGACTACTATCATCTTAACCAAATTACTAAACACGGCATCACTTGTATTCAGACAATCTGACGTATGTGCCTCCTGATGTGCAGTAGTATGAAGCACCCATCACAGATACCTTAAAAACATTCTCACTGAAATTGTTTACCCTGACTGTAATCAATTCTTTAGGCTGAACTTCTAGTTTACGGTTAATACAGCAAATAGACAAATAACACCATGAAGAAAGAAAGCAATGAGACAAATACAGAATGTGGAACATTTTACAAGTCAATTGATCTTTTTACTTGAAAAAGTTAGTGTCATTTAGGAAAAGAAATTATTGGCAGGATGGGAAGGTGCTGTTCTAAAATAAAGGAGTCCAAAGGGACATGATCCCCTTCTATTAATAATTTTTAAGTACAATGTATGAAGAAAGTTAGAGTCAGGGCAGCTATTTGGTGCCCACCTTCCCTGTCCTTGGATACCTGCCTTCAAAAAGCAAATATTTTCATAGGTAACTTTTTTTTCTTTTTGACTTTGTCTGCCTTCTTTAACACATGACTGCTGCACTAAAAAAAGTTTTTATCCCCCCCTGGGGCCCACAGTGTTTTATTACAAAAATAGAATAAAAACTTTGAAAACAAAGTGATCCTTTCTAATTTAATGAAAAATTTGTTATTTTTTGTTTTCTGTGCATGAGTTATATGCAACTCACACAGCGCTGGAATCAGTTTTCATGCTGCATGCCAGTTGATTTGTACGTGACTTGCCAGGTACTTATTCAAGTTTTCTTTTTTTTGGCGGGGGGAGGGAATTGAATCTTCATATGCTTCACGAGGCCTCAGGCTCAAAACTAGTGTAAGTTAAATACAACCCACATGGCAGTTAATGTGTTAAAATGTTATGCTCATGTTGTTATTTTTGATTTTGCAATTTTAGATGATTATTGACTTCCTTTTATGGAAGTCCTTTCCCTTCTCCTATATCCACTTCTCCAATCCATTTGTTTCAGTGTTTCCATCATTATAAGTATGTAACTATTGTTCACACAGAAAGAGCTAGGTATGATTATATTTCCTTTTTATACAACTTTCTATTTCTATGCAATTGAATAATTTCCTCTTTTATTGTTTTCTTTGTTTTCGTTTATCTCTGTCACATTTGTGACAGAACTGTAAAACCCCTTTCAGTGGTCAGGAATATTTAATAATTTCTCAGTTTCAATTCTTTTTTTCTTTCTTTCTTTCTCTTCTTCTCTCCCCTTCTTCCTTTTGAAACACTTTTCTTGGAATTGGTGTGAATAAGTTGTTCTCTGTGTCTCCTGTACAACTTATTATCCCGGGACTTTCGTTTGCCCCTCTCTTGTGTTGCGTATTGCATTTCTTGGATTTCTTATCTTCTTCTTTCCCTCCCTGCCCCCATTTTGATGGAGCCAATCTCAAGTAGCTTTCTGTCAAAGATTTCACAGTAGCTTTTTTTTAGACTCTCACGTCAGAAAAATACCATAATTGCACCCTTATACTTGGTAGAATGTTTGATTGTTCATGGAATTGTAGATTTATAATCCTTATCCTGTTAGTTATGGAGGTATTGCTCTGTCTTTTCCTTCCAGTATTGTTCAGAAGTCCAATGCCATTCTCAATAATAGTATTTTATATATGGCTTTTTTTCCTTTGTAGAAGATTTCAAAATCTCTTCTTTGTTTTCAGTGTTTTGAAATAGCACAATGATGTGTTTTGGTTTGAGCCTAAATTTGTTGTGGTGTTTGTTGAATGGTCTGTTTCAGTCTGGAAATTGATAACCTTCAGACCTCTGAGAAATGTTATACTTTTTCTGTAATGAGTTTATCTATACTCTCTTCTTTCCTTCCTTTTTTTCTTCCTCCTTCCCTGCTTCCCTCAAACTTCTGTTATTCAAATGTTAGGTCTCTTGAATTTGTTATTTAATTATAGTTCTTTTATGTTTATGAATTTGTTTACTGCCCTCTTTGTTCTGTTTCCCATCTTTTGGTCTTTTGTTAAATGGTCTGGGAGATTTCTTCAGTTTTATCTTCTAATCCATCTTTTGAACTTTAAAATTTATTTTGGCTTTTTAATTTAGATTTCAAGAACTTTTTCTTGTTCTCTCAAAAAAGAATCCTGGTCTGGTTCCACAGATGCACAGATGCATTTTCTTCTATTTTCTCCAATACGTCCACCCCCCTCCAATCTTTGACTTTTCATATTCTGTCTGTTTGCATCGCTACCTTTGCTGTTAGAGATTTTCCTGCCTGTCTGCTTATCCTTGACCATTAATTTATGTTTAAGGCACTAAAAAGCATGTGTAGAGAAAGCATTTGTACAAAGCAGGCTTATTTCCTGATGAGACTAACTGTAACAGGGTCAGGAAGGACATTTATTAAAATATGGTTGGGACTCTAAAATGTTCATATATGTGTGTTTTATCTTCAGTTAATTTCCTTAGTGTGGAATCTTCTGATCTTTTTCTGGTATGAATCAGTCTAGACATAAACATTTTTGGAGGAGAATGGGGGCTCAAGTGCCTTAAACACCTTTACTTAACTCAATCTGGTAGCTCTTCACATTTTCCAGCTGTGCCTAGTAGTTTGAGTGCAGAGTACTAGCCAGAGAATGAAGTTCCCGTGTTCTTTCAGGTGTGGGACAAAGAATTGACTAGCTGTGTGAGATCAGGGATGATAACAGTGTGTGTGTGTATGTGTGTCCAATTTTGCTAATCATAAACCTTCAAGCCGTCCTCCTGCTTTCAGTACAGCCTTGGTTTTCAGAAGTATCTGGTGCTTCTAGTTACTTGGCTTTTTTTTGCTTTCGACATATGTGTATTGGCTTTCCCTCCTGCTTGTAGTTGTGTTACAGATTTCTTTGCTTTGTTGAGTCTGTTACCACCTTGTTTAAGTCTTCCATATTTTGTTTCTATCTCTGATCTGCTGTCATTTCCTGTCTCATTTTCTTTGTGTATTTCTTATTCCTTCTTTTCTTCCTTCCATTCTTTTTTGTTGTTCGATTTACTACGACTTAAATGGGGTTTTGGAAAAGAGTGGAGTTAAATGTACAGGTTCAGTCTGCCATATTTAATTGGAAGGCCGTTTATTTCCCTACTTCTGTGATCTGTGTTGTCTTTTTTGACAAGCTTTCAAGCCTTTTCATCATGGTAATGTTTGCAGCTAGACTTCCAGTCTTGTCTCGGTTTTGATCTTTTTTTTTTTATCAGTTTATATTCTCCCAGTGATTATTTATTTATTTTTAGTGTCAAAATAGTTGTTATTTACCAAATGGTAAAATATATATGTATTCACTTGCCATTTAAGAAATGAGCAATCACTTATTTAATCTAATTACATTTTGTGCATCTTACCTAGGCAGCATATTTCATGTAGCTAAAAAAAATCTTTAGTTATTATGTTTGTGTCAATTCCCAAAGGACACTGTATTGTTTAATATGTGTGACAAATATTTATTACAGAGCTATAAAATGATAATTTAAAAAATATTGCTGAATGAGTATGTTAATAGAAATTAGTTCTGATGGATAACCTTCTGAAGAATTTTAAGTGGAATAAACTCTAGTCCAAAGCCTAAAACTTGGTTTAAAAAGATATTGTAATCTTTGTAGGTTACACTGAATAATTGTGAAATAGATTTTGATCGATCAGATTGACAGTTTTAAAAATAATGAGACTTTTGTGTTCAAGTTAGGCCATTTCTAATTTTCTAAGTCTTGACAAAGATTTTTATTTGGATTTCTTATTAATAAAACCCTAAGATCTTGCTGGAATTCAGTTGGAGCTTTGTTCGGAAAGCACCTGAGAGTGTCAGGTGTGATGGTTCTCAGTTTAGGGTGTTTGGGACACAGAGTTGTTTATAGTGAAAGAGGGATTGTATAGCAGTTGCTAAGCTTTTCTGCTGTATCTCTGTATTCACTTGCGTGTGTGTTGTGCCATATTTAATCTGCCCTACCAGCCACATCTTTATTAGTTTGTGATCTTTTTTGTGGTACTATTTCTCCTAGTCCCCTGTCCACTGGCTTCCTCAGAAAGGGTTGCTTTTTATTTCCACTACCTATTAGAATTATTGATATGAAAGATATATTTCTTCCTAGTTCCTTAATAATGAAATGAATGTGATTCTCTTGATACAGACGGAGTGATTATATATGGAAGAATTCCTTGAGTATAATAGAATCCTAATGGAAACTTCAATTGCTTTTTAATTCTTTTTTGCCTTTAAACAGAACTGAACTGAAAGTTCTTCAGCAAATAGTTGCTTATATCTGACTAATCTGTAACAGAGAATATTGTTCTATTTCAGTATTTCTTATCTTCATCTCTTGAGTTATGAAACATGCTGAGTGAATTCAGAAATTTTACCTGGACAGTGTAATATTGTTATATATTAAGTATAAGAGAAACATCATTCCTGTTTTTTCACTTAATTGGGTTTTATATTTTATTTTAAAAGCCACTACAAAAACTTAACCTTAACATTTTCCTTTAATTCTTTAGTCAGAAGACAGAGGTAACCACAACTCTTCATGACATGGTAGACCAACTGGAACAAATTCTCAGGTGAGAAAAATGACAGTCTTTTGGCTCTATGCTTATTAAGGGGGTTCGTCTAGGAAATGTTACTTAAGTCTGCCTGTTAGTCATATTTCCTCTTATTTGTTTGACTTTCTTGGGAGTGAATTTTCTCAGTAACTAATGCACCATTGTCTTATTATAGCAGAATGGTAAATTAATAAGAACATGGGCTTTGAAGACTGATAAATCTGTGTTCAAATCTAGTCATTACTGCTTACTAGCTGTGCGATGTTTGGGCTTAAGGTTTTCTTCTGTATAATATCTATTAATAACTTGTGAGACTGTGAAATTAATACTGATTAAGTGTTTAAAATGTTTCACACGTGGTAGGTACATAAGAAATGTTAGTTCCTGCAGCAATTATTACATCTTGATTAGCAAATAATGTTTATTATACTCTTAGCTTTCCTTTTTAGGGAAAAAAACATGTGACTGATTATTTGAATTATGTCAAACTGTACTACAGCCCTCATGTAACTCTGCAGTAGTATTCTTTACTGTCATAATGAAATATTAAACTGTCTCTTTTAGAGATTGAAGTATTCTTAATTTGCCATTTAGGAAATCTGATATGTTTACTAGTATTTATTTTTATGTTCATGTAAATATGTGCATGTAACTTTTAAATATTATATTAAACATAAAATTTTAAGATAAAAAACTTTGTTCTTCCAATATATAATGCTTTAGGTCTTTCACTGTTCGGCTTAATCTGAGTTTGTAAAATCAGAATTTATTATTCTTGTTCTGCCTCATGGCCCAAGTACTTGATAAATATTTTAGCATATATAATGTCAGGTAACCTGACCCATGAAACCTATGTTTGTGAAGAGTTATTGAATTCCCTCCAGCCACTCTCTTCAGTAGTAGTCACTTCATAATTTGAGATTTGGTGAGATAGACGAAGCGTATATGATGTTGATGATTGTAGAATGGGATATCTCAAGAAGATTCACATGAGACCGAGAGAATTTGTAATGTATCATATATTTTTATAGAATGAATTCTTGAGGGAAAGTGAGCCTGATTTTCCTCCTGGGGTCTTCCAACTCTAAAATTCTTTGTTTATTGTTTTTCTAGTGGCCTTGCCTATAACAAAATACTAAATAGGATTGTTAAAAGTTACAACTGAACTGAAATTACAGATTTGGCTTATTTTATGGACTTGATATTTTTAGATTACAGGGAAATTGCAGAAAAGATTTTAAGATTAAAAATATGACATACTTTTCTTAGTATGTTCCTTAGTCCAAGTATATTGTAATAAAACTCAGTGGGGAAAATAAGACTTGTTATATAATTATTAGATTTGTGTTTTGTTTCTTTGAGAATTTAATTGATGTTATATATAAAATTGGGTCATGCTATATGAGGCTTTTTTTTTTTTTTTTAAGTGAATCACTGAAGTGTTGCTTGTATACTTAAGATTCTTAGACTCTTTGTTTGGAAGCAAGATTTTTAGTAATTCTTTTTTCACTCACAGTGTGTCAGAGCTTTTGGAAAAACATGGACTTGAGAAACCAGTTTCATTTGTTAAAATCACTCAGTCCAGCCCCGAAGAGGCACGCAAGCTGATGGTTAGATTGACTAGGCACACTGGGCGGAAGTGAGTAATAAACAAAATTAATTGATGCTTATGTAAGATTTTTTTTAAAAGTATTGCTCTTTTTCTTTTTTTGACAACTTTATTTGATTGTAATTGACTAACAATAAATTGCACATATTTAAAGTGTAACTATAATTGGTAAGCTTTGATATGTGTATGCATCTGTGAAACCATCATTACAATCAACATAATGAATATATCCTTCACCCCTAAAAGTTTTCTCTTGCTCCTTTATAATCTCCTCCCTCCTTCACTTCCCCATCACATCCCCTCACCAGGGCTACCACTAATCTATTTTTTGTCCCTCTGTGTATTACTTAGCTTTTTTTTTTTTTTTAGAATTTTGAATACTGCATCACACAGGGTACTTCTTTTTTTTTTTTTTGTCTTCTTTCACTCAGAATAATTATTTTTTGATTCATCCATGTTATGTCATATAGTTTATTTCTTTTTTATTTGCTGAATAGTATTTCATTGTATGTTTTTTTCATACCTTGTTTATCCATTCCCCTGTTAATGGACGTTTGGGCTGTTTTGAGTTTTGGCTTTTCCAAATAAAACTGCTATGAATATTCAGGTACAAGTCTTTGTATGAATATATGCTTTCATTTCTCTTGGATAAATACCTAAGGATGGAAGGGCAAGATCACATGATGGGTGGATGGTTAACTTTTTAAAAAACTGCCAAACTATTTTATCAAGGTTTTGTAGCATTTTACTTTCTAAGCAGTCTTGTAGAAGATCTCCAGTTGCTCTACATCCTTATCAACACTTGGTGTGGTCAGTCTTAGTAAAATTAGCTATTTGGATAGGTATCCAGTGGTATCTCGTTTTGGTTTTAATTGTATTTCTCTAATAAGTAATATTGTTCAACATCTTTTCATGTGTTTATTTGTCATCTGCATATCTTCTTTGTTTATTTTTAAAATTGAGATAATTTTCATTTGGCTTCGAAAGTTTTCTTGTATATTCAGGATACAAGTCCTTTATTAGATATATGCTTTGCAAAGATTTTCTCCCATTTGTTCCCTGTCTTTTCATTCTCTTACCAGTGTCTTTCAAAGAACATGCTATTTTAAAATTTGGTTTGTTAAATCAATTGCTTCTTTTTTTATTATGCTTTTGGTATCGTATGTAAGTAATCTTTGCTGCAAAGTTTTTCTATTACATTCCCTAGCAAAAATTTTAGTTTTACAGACTCTACATTACCTGTGTGTCTTGATGTTTTCCACACTGTGTGAGCTCAACACTGTTTCCTTTCCCCCTTTTCTTTTCCTGGCCTTAGGAAGTTTTATCGTAGGCACTTACTGACGTCTACTCAGCTGAGTACTTGTGGGGAACCTCTGCAGGTCTTGGGAGTTCTTCTCCTTCCTGTTTCCTCCTGTCTGGTACTTTGTTCTGTGTATGCTTTATCAGCTTTGGTTCTCTGGAATCTCAGTTCTGTCTCTTCAATTCAGGGAACTCACATGTCTCTGCTTAGATTTATCCCTCCTTGAGCTGTGGCCTGGAAACTTTCTCAGGGCAGTAAGGTAGGGCAATGTTAAGACTCACTGATTTGTTCCTGTCTCTCAGGGATCATTGTCTTTCACTGCCTGGTGTCCATTATTGTATAGTTTTGCTTGTTTCAGGCTGGAGGTTTAATCCATTCCCTGTTTCATCTTTTCTGGAAGTGAAAGTCTCCCTTGAACTGTGCCTGTCATGTCTTCTGAATCCCTCTAAGGAAGTCACATTAAGAAATTGTCTTGAGTTGGGAATTAAATGACCTGGATTCTGATCCTTATTCTAAAGTACATTATTAATTTAACAAAATGTTTACTGCTCAGTGCATTTTTATATAATGATCATACCATACCCATGTAGCCAGCACTTAAATGAAGACTTAGTACATTACTATTGTCTCATTGTAGGTTCCCCTGAGGCTGAGATTATAGTCTAAATTGTTTGTTTGGAAGGTGATTCTATCCAAGCATTAGCAGGAGAATGGGGACTGAGACAGGGAAGAAAATGGAGCCAGGACTGGTTGCATTACATATAAGCAGATTTACCACTGTGGACTAGGCCTCAGTACTGCTGCAGTCCTCTGGGAGTTGTAGGTTCCTCTACCATCTCATGGCTGTCATTGTTTGGTGGAAGATCTGACGGGTGTTAACTCCCTTATACTGCCAGCATAGCTAAGCATGCTCTTTTGGCAAGGGAAGCCCTCAGACAGGAGTCCTGGATGCTAAAGTAGGATGCGTACATGTGTATGGAAAGCTGGCAACAGGGAGAACTGAGG
This sequence comes from Lepilemur ruficaudatus, assembly GCA_963574885.1. Taxonomy (NCBI): domain Eukaryota; kingdom Metazoa; phylum Chordata; class Mammalia; order Primates; family Lepilemuridae; genus Lepilemur; species Lepilemur ruficaudatus. Next base: position 9,783 of record CAUYRT010021998.1, read on the forward strand.
GTATAAGGATTGTATATACCATAATTAGGGTTTTATAAGCCATATCTCATGTCTCTCCTAGTTATTATTCTCCTTCAAAACAGTCTACACTAACTTTCCCTCTTTTTGTTACCTACATAAATGAAATTTCATAGTATGCATACTTACATGTAGCTTCTTTCCCTCAACATTGTATTTGTGAGGTTCATCCACACTGTTGATACAACGTTAGTTTGTTCATTCTCATTGTTGTGAACTATTACATTTTGTGGCTGTAACTCATTATGCATTCTATATTGATGGACATTTGAATTGTTTCTCAGTTTTGCCTGTTCTTGATACTACTGCTATGAGTAATTTTGTACTTACATGTTTTTTAGTATACATATTTCTGTATTTCTCTTGAATACCTAACTAGGAGTGGAATTGCTGAGTCATAGAATATACCTCAGTTGAACTTCAGGAGATTCTGCTAAACAGTTTTTCAAAATTGTTTTACTGGTGTGTATTTCTCTCAGAAATGTGTAATAATTACCTTTATTCTGCTACTTCACGAATATTTGATATTGACTTTTTCTTTTCTCCCATTTTAAACATTTAGATTGGTATATAGTAGCATTTCATTGATTTCTTAATATGGATAACTAAGTTGAGAATTTTATAGCAATATTTATTTTATTTTTATTTAAAAAAATAAAATACATTAATTAATTAATTAATATGAACAGAATATTTTTTTTTT
>CAUYRT010022000.1:0-24118 GCA_963574885.1 Lepilemur ruficaudatus
TCACATATCATGCCTTTACTCCATTTTAAGTGTACAATTGGTTATTAGTAAATTTACCAAGTTGTACAGCTATTCACATAAATCAGTTTTAGAAGATTTCCTTCCCCCTACTGAGACCCCTAATTCCCATCCCCAACTACATTTCAAGCATGCCCCTCCCCTCCACAGTGCTCACCACATCTCACAGATGTGGGTCTACCTCCCAGTTCCCAAATCCCTAGTGAACACCACCACCATTTGAGCACCATAGTGTTAATCAGTCAGTACCAATTTGAAGGTGAGTACATGTGGGGCCCATTCTTCTGGTCTTGTGTCACCTCACTTCGGATAATGGGCTCAAGCTTAATCCAGGATAATATAAGTGGTGCTAGCTCACTGTCGTTTCTTAAAATTGAGTAATATTCCATTGTAAACATATACCAAATTTTAATAATCCACTCATGAATTGACGGGCACTTAGGTTTCCACGATCTAACAATAGTGAATTGTGCTGCCATAAACATTCGGGTGCAGATGTCTTTGTTATAGAATGTCTTATGCTCTTTTGGGTAGATGCCTAATAATGCTATTGCTGGATCGAATGGTAATTCTATTTTTAGCTCTTTGAGGAATCTCCAAATTCTTTTCCACAGAGGTTGTACCAATTTGCAGTCCCACCAGCAGTGTAAGAGTGTTCCTGTCTCTCCACATCCTCACCAGCATTTGTGGTTTTGGGATTTTTTTGATAGAGGCCAATTTCACTGGGGTTAGGTGGTATCTCATTGTGATGCTGATTTGCATTTCTCTAATGATTACAGATGTTGAACATTTTTTTATATGTTTGCTGGCCATTATTCTGTCTTCTTTGGAAAAGTTTCTGTTCATCTCCTTTGCCCATTTATAAATGGGGTTGCTTGATTTTTTCTTGTTAATTCTTTTGAGTTCTAGGTAGATTCTCATTATCAGACTTTTCTCAGAGGTGCAGAGAGCAAATATTTTCTCCCATTCTGTAGGTTGTCTATTTGCTCTAGTGATAGTTTCTTTGGCTGTGCAGAAGACCACATTTTCTTTATCCATTCATCTGCTGATAGACACTTACGTTGATTCCAAATCTTAGTTATTGTGAATAGTGCTGCAATAAACATAAAAGTGCAGATATGTTTTCAATGTACTGAATTCCCCTCCTTTGGATATATACCCAGCAATGTTATTGCGGGTCATATGGTAGTTCTAATTTTAGACTTTTGAGGAATTTCCATACTGTTCTCCATAGTGGTTGCACTAATTTACATTCCCACCAACAGTGTACAAGGATTTCCCTTTCTCCACATCCTCACCAGCATTCATTATTGCCTGTCTTTTGTATAAAAGTCATTTTAACCGGTGTGAGATGACATCTCATTATAGTTTTGATTTCCATTTCTTTCATCACCAAATGATTTTGAGCATTTTTTTACATACCTGTTGGCCATTTGTATATCTTCTTTTGAGAAATATCTATTCAGATCTTTGGCCCATTTTTTAATTGGATTATTTGATTGTTTCCTCTTCTTTGATCCCCTTATATATTGTAGTTATTAATCGCTTGTCAGATGGATAATCTACAAATATTTTCTCACAATCTGTGGGTTGTCTCTTCACTTTGTTGATTGTTTCCTTTGCTGTGCAGAAGTTTTTAGCTTGATATGATCTCATTTATCCATTTTTGCTTTGGTTGCCTGTGCTTTTGAGGTATTCCTCAAAATATTCTGTGAACATGTTTTTAGGTCCATTATGTTTATAGTGCAGATTAATTCCAGTGTTTCCTTGATTTTCTGTCTGGATGATCTCTCCAATGCTGAAGGTGGGGTGTTGAGGTCTCCAGTGATCATTGTATTGGAGTTTATCTCTCTCTTTGGCTCTAATAATATTTGCATTATATATCTGGGTGCTCCTCTGTTGGCAGCATATATATTTACAACTGTTACGATCTCTTGCTGAATTGATCTTTTTATCATTTTATAATGACCATCTTTGTCTCTTTTTACAGTTTTATTCTTAAAATCTATTTTATCTGAGATAAATATAGTTATTCCTATTCTTTTGTTGCTTTCCGTTTGCATAGAATATCTTTTCCATCCCTTTATTTTCAGTCTATGTGTGCCTTTATAGGTAAAGTGGATTTCTTGCAGACAACATATGGTTAGTGCTTATTTTTTATCCATTCAGCCTCTCTGTCTTTTGATTAGAGAGTTTAGTCCATCTACATTCAGTGTTATTACTGATGGGTAAGGACTTATTATAGCCATGTTGCTATTTGATTTCCGGTTGGTTTGTGGTCCTCTATTGCTTTCTTCCTTCCTTTCTGTATTCATTTGTGTAAAAGTGATTTTCTCTGGTTGTGTGTTTTCATTTCTTGCTTTTCATTTTTTTTTTAATCTGTGGTTTTTGATTTGAGGTTGCCATGAGGCTGGCAAACAAAACGTCTTATAACCAATTATCTTAAACTGATGATAACTCTGATTACATAAAAACAAACAAGAAGAGAAAGCTAAAAAAACCACTAAACTAACTCAATTCCTCCCACTTTTTGACTTTTTGTACTCTTTATCTTTTTTATCTTTTTGTACTTTCTATCTTTTCATACTATTTAGCTCTTACAAAGTTGCAGTTATTATTTTTAATAGAGTTTGGCTTTAAGTCTTTCTACTCAACATACTACTAGGAAGTACAAACTAAAATTACAGTGATAGACTGTTTTGTGTTTGTCTGCATATCTACTGTTACCAGTGAGTGCTATACCTTCAAATGATTTATTGTTGTTTGTTAATGTCTTCTTATTTCAGATGGAAGAACTTGTTTTAGAATTTCTTATAGGACATGTCTGGTGATGATAAAATCCATCAGTTTTTGTTTCTTAGGGAAAGTCTTTATTTCTTCCTCATATTTGAAGGATATTTTTGCAGGATAAAATATTATTTAATATTATATATTAAAGTTTTTTTTTCCTTTAGCACTTTTAATATGTCAAGCCACTTTTTTCTGGTCTATAAGGTTTCCACTTAGAAGTCTGCTGCCAGACATATTGGAGTTCCTTTATAGGTTATTTTTTTTTTCCCTTGTTACTCTTATGATCACTTCTTTGCCCATGACCTTTTGGGAGTTTATTATTAAATGTCATTAGGTAGTCTTATTTGGAATAAATCTACTTGTAGTCTATGACCTTCTTGTACCAGAATATTGGTATCTTTCCCTACATTTGGAAAGTTCTGTTATTATTTCTATGAATAAACTTGCTACCACAATGTCTTTCTCTACCTCCTCTTTAAGGTCAGTAACTCTTAGATTTGCTCTTTTGAGGTTATTTTCTAGATCTTGTAGGCATGCTTCATGCTTTTTTATTCCTTTTTCTTTTATCTCTTCTGACTGTGTATTTTGATATAGCCTGTCTTCAAACTCACTATTTCTTTCTTCTGCTTGATCAATTCTGCTCTTGATAGGCTAATGTATTTTTTAGTTTGTTCATTGAATTTCTGAGCTCCAGAATTTCTGCTTGTTATTTTATTATTTAAAACTCTTCGTTAAATTTCTCTAATAGTATTCTGAATTGCTTCTACCACAGGGGCAAAGGACTCCCCTCCAGCCAGAGCTGCTTTGAATGCTCCCTCTGCGGTCATGGGCAGAATTCGACCTTGTGTTGTGTTCTGCTATGACAGAACAGCCCTGAGTTCAAATGCAAAGTTCCACAATCACTTCACTCTCCCTCTCCCAAGTAGACAGATTCTCTGGACATTGTCCTGCCAGGAGATGGGGGAAGGCATAGGCATAGGAGGCACAGGCAATGCAAAACTTTCTTTTCTTCTGTCTTCAGTGCCTCTTTTCTTGATATGATATTAAAATCAGGTTATGTGATTGTTCACCTGAATTTTGGTTCTTATGAAGGCACTTTCTTGCGTGGATAGTTGTTCAATTTGATGTTGCTGTGTGGGGATAATTGCTGGAGGGTTCTATTTGGCCATTTTTCTATGCCTCCTCCCAAGAAATTATTTTATTATAACTTCCCCTAAATTTTTAATGAATAAACTTTATGGAATTATTTGAATTAAATAGAATATAAGAAGAAAAATCACCCTTAATTAAGAGAAATGTCAACTAAATGGCACAAAAACTGAAGTGTGAGGGATTCTTGGTTAGAGGCCCTCTCAGACAAACTGAAAACATACCACATGTTTGGGGCCACCCACACAGGAAGAGAAATACTGCGTACCCTATAGATGTCTACAGAATTTGACAGCTAGTTATAGAGCCCTGAAGGACTGTCCAATGTCCATCTTCTTTTAGCTTATCTTGAGTCTTAAAGTCCATTTACACAGATTCAAGATCTGATAAATTTCAGTCCCTAGTCTGTCAACTCACATATGCATTGGATAAAATAGAATCATTGTAAAGCTCCTCTTTGGCATTGGGAAAAATGGGGGGAGGTATTTATATATACATTCTCAATCTCAATTATTTGTGGTTAAGCCTATGTCTTGGGCATGAATACTTTTGTTGATTATTTTTATTATCTGCACTTCACAGTAAGACCTGTTAATATTATAAGCAGTTTTGTAACAATTGTTTCCTGTGGTATTTTTGTAGTGGGTGTATTTATGCATACTGCTTTGTGAACTGTTACATTTTAAGCATTTTTAAGGACTCTAACCTGTGACATTTTACTAATATGGGTATTTCTGTCTGTCACAGAGACCTGTTAATGTTACAAGCATTTATAAGGACTTTATCCAAGGGTTTTTTTTTTAAACAAATGTTTATAACTACTCAGAAATCTAAACGTGTCTTGTCAGCTAGAAATTACTTTGTTTACACAGGTACATGGCAGTTCCATGTGCCTTTCTCAGGGTAGAACAGATTTTTTCCCACCCTGGGAGTGTTTATCCAAATGAGGATGTTTTAAATGAAGGAATGAAACATTCAAAAAATAAATAAATAAAATTGATAAATCCTTTCATTCTAGATAACTTAAACTTACAAATATTTATTAGATAGCTATTTTAAACAAAATAACATGGAGGACAGGATGATGAGAAAATATATTCTTACTCACAAGGAGTTCACGATTTAGGAAAAATATGGATATATACAAAATTAATTCTAATGAATTGTTATGGCAGAGATATATAAAGAGTGAATTGGAAAGTAAAAAAGAGAATAATTCTGACATAATTGCTGGTCTTTAAACACACTATTCTCTCATTTTCTATAATTGTCTTCCTCTTACTTAGTTCACTTATCGAACTACTACTCATCCTTTAATTTTTCCTTTAACAATCCCGAAATCTATGGACACGTTAGAAATACTGTGTGCTCATTTTGAAAGTTATGTTGCAGCAACAAACCCCCAAAGCTTAACACACAAACTCTACAAGTCAAACATACCCTGCAATGTGCACCAACAAGAATCTTGCTCCCAGCCACTTGCAAACCAGAAAGATGACAGCTTTAGCATGTGGCAACTACATCACTTGGAATACATGGCCTTCATGGTCACCAGCTTATGATTCTAGGCTGATTTTTTTATGGTTTGTTCTGGGATGATACCCTTTAGTCACAGCAGTTAAAATAGTCCACTAGATAGTAGCAGGCAATGGTAATATCTAGGAACACTGAAATTTGTAGAGTTTCAAGGAAGTAGGCAAACAGCAGGGAGTAGGTTTTTAATTGGTAGAATGTAGCACCTTTGTAGCTGAAAGATCTGGTCATACCAAGAGATGATACTAGTCTTGAAAATACTGTACTACAGGTATAAAGAACTGATATCAAAAATACTATTTGGATGACTGAATTTAGCATGTAAGTTAGGTTATGGGGACATGACCAATTCCAGAAACTAGATTCTAAAGTAAACATTCAGAACATAAATCCTTAACGCTGAAATATCTGAATCAATAACATCAGGTTCCTTAAAATATAACCTAATGTCAAAATTGGTCCTAAGGCATGAAAATGAGGTTAAACCTAGGACCTGGAAAAGTCTAGGTGAGAAAAGGGCAGAGAGGAGCAAGCTGCCTCTGCTGCAGATAAGGAAAGACATAGGATCTAGGAATCTAGTAAGCCATCGTAGTTTGAATCCAGCTTGCTTGCAGGAAGACACAATGGAGGCATATAATTCTGAAAAGATACATATGTCAGCATATTAAGTGGATGTGAAAATGAATTAAGTTAATTGCAAACTGCACTTTTCTTCTAAGTAGTTTGGTCTGATATTCATAGACAAACTTATATGAAATAGATGCACAATTGATAGAGATAATAAAAATCTACATGATATTAATATACATTTAATTCAACTAGTTCTGAGGACATTTCAAATGTATAATCTTAGATGCAAGATAGACATCAAATGGTATCTGGCTGCCAAGGTCTTTGGGGATGGAGAAAATAATGTAAGAATCTCCATACAGGCTTCACAAGGCATTTTGCAGATGTGTTACACACATTTCTGACTGATGTAGGTCTTTGATTTTAATTATTCTAATAACCAGTTATTACCAAACAGTGTATGTCCATGTTTTTTCAATCATTCTTGGCAGAAAATGAACATTGACTATAATCCTAATGTCATTTCTACTCAATTTAGTATTGTATACAGATTATAGATTAACAATTCAGACTCAACTATAATGGTTCCTGTGTTTTTCTGTAGCAACAGAGAGCACATTAAACCTTTTTGTGTGTATGTGAATTTTTCCAATTACTAATTGCTTTCCTTTTCTTTACCTTGACCTAACTAGAGGCATAGCAGTTTTTCCACAATGTATTCAAGTTTGGTATCTTTTCTTTGTGTAAACTATGCTCATTTCAAAAGATAATTACTTGAAGTCTGCTAATTTACAAAACACCCCAGCATTCACCCTTTATCCTACAACTCCTACTGCAGCAGTTCAGGCTCTGCCTCACTAGGTACTGAGGCAGATAATGTGGCCGATTTTTCCGCCTGTAAATTCATGATATGCATGTTTCCACACTGACACTGAAGGTCTTGACACAGTGACAGACTTATTCCACATCACTAAGGATTTTTCATGCAGTGTACTACAGTGGTTCGTATTCCTTGCAGGAAATGTCCTGCTATTTCAATTAGTGAAACAGACGACACTTTGCTGACATTTCAGCAAACACCTAGGACAGTTAGAAATAGAATTAATCATGGTCTCTTAACTAAAACTAAGAATACCATCTTGTCTCTAATCCATGAACCTAAATGAGCATTGTGAAACATAAGTTTTCAAAAGACAGTATTTCTTACAGTATTTCTTGCCTACATTGTTAGATGAACTGCAAAAACATTTTCATTTTTGAAAAATATTTAATATATGATCATTTTAATTGTTTAATGGGTACTTGAAATAAAATGTTTATATGTGAACGTATACATATAAACATGTATGTGTATATTATTTCTGTGTATATGCATGTGCTTGTGCATATGTGTAAACCACCTTAGCCCAGGTCTCTATCATCACTCATCTGCAGCCTTGCCCCGCTAACCCTCACTCCTCTTCCCCATTCCATTCTCCTGACAACAGGTAGAGTTTTCTTTTGAAAGTACAGCTTTGATGATGTCAGTGTGTTGCTTGAAGCCCTTTGATAGTTTCCTTATGCCTTAAGCACAAATCCTTAACTTGGCCAACCCTGGGTCCTCACTACCACACCAGTTTCTCATCCTGAGACTTCCCCTCTCAGTCTGGGCTCCACCACACTGGCTACTTTTAGGCAGTCCCTATTCTCTCCTTTCTGAGGTCCTACCCACATGCTGTTCCCTAGTCTCAGTGTTCGCATTCCATTTCCTACCTCATTCTGTAGACCTTTTGCCCAGAAACTCCCTCTCAGTCTCAACTTATTTCCTTTAGGGCTAAGTTAGATCCCTCTGCTACATCACTTTGTATTTGTCCAAAGAAAAAGCCCTTGTCACACTGTACTGTAAATGCTTTAACAGCAAGAACCACAAGCATGGTGGTTCTCCATTGCTTCACATAATGTCTGTATTCATAGTTGCAGAAGTGATGAAAAAGAAAAGGAATTATGGAGAAATATTCAGGAGACCAAATATGCAAGAATTGGTGAATGATTGAACATAGAAGGAAAATCCTTTTACTTGTATAGAATTACACCAGACAAAGGGATCATGAATTTCTATTAGTTTGACTTTTAATCGGAGAATTTATAACACTAGTATGCATGTATTTATAAAACTACTATAATATTATTTTGAAATATATCTTAATATATTTCTATTTTATTTCTTTTTAAATTTTGTACTATAATAAAAACTATTTTGTTTACTTTACATAAGAATATATTTTAATATACTAGGCTCACTAGAATCTATTTCAATGTTTTCATGAGTCCTTTCTTATGATTATGGATCATTAATTTAGTAAACTCAGTCTAGAAAAAAAATATTGGGGAATGATCAGAAATATGGTCAGAATTAGGGGTAGTCAAAAGTACTGTTTACCAGGATATTGGTGAATTATGTCTTTCAGTTAGGAGTTACAAATCTCAAGCAGCCACTAACCCAACTGTTAACTAAAGAAATAATGAGGTTCATAATTTGGAAAGGAGAGATTTCTCATAAAGGGTTGCAGCCTGCAGGTGGCTATTCTGGCAGGCTGGAATGCAGAACCCCAGCCACAAGCCAGGAACACGTGCTTTGAGGCAGGGACAATGAGAACAGGAATTTATACTGAGCGGGGTGGCCAAATCTACATATTTAACAAGCTATAGGAGGATTCATGAATATTTATGAGAGCAGAAACATGCCTATGCAATGGCACTTTCTGCCCTTTTATGAGGTCCATGTTCAAAAATGGCTGCCCTCTGTGTCAAAAAGGTGAAACAAGGACAGGAAAACTCACTCTGTGCATGCTCTGCAGACTGTTTAAAACCACCTCATGGTTGGTCGTCTTTTATTAGGACAGAATGCTGGTCTGGCCCTTAGAGAAAAAAGCTTGAAGGCTGTTGGCAAGGGAGGAGTAAAATGATGTGTGTCTGACCTGCCATCCTCTCATGGCTGGTAACTCGGTTTTAAGGTTTCTCTGGGGTCCCCTTGGCCAAGAGAAGGGGTCTATTCAGCCAGCAGGCGACCTGGGGTTTTATTTCTAGTTCACATAACTAAAAAAGTAATGTCACTTTTTCTTTAATTGAAGATGCTCTCTTACTTTAGGAGTTTGAATGGTTTTTTTAGATTGATGATGCCACTACAGAGATGGGTGGTAGTCCTTGTCAGACCATGGTAGTATGTTAACCTGTATGGACCTCAGTATCAATCTCCAAGGTCAGACAGTCAGTGCTTATTGTCTGGCATTCCCAACCTTATGACATTTCTACATCCTCTATGTTTCAGGCACTGCTGGGCTTCATTTAGGGTGAGAAGAAACATTTAGATGCCTTTGCATGACACTAAAGAAAACACTGAGGCTATTTCAGGCCCCTACTGCCTCAAAATGTCATGCAGTCCTTCCTAACCGATGTCACTTTCCTTTCCCAGTACAGAGTGGGATCTTGTCACTTTCCAAGCCTGGCCAAAAACTGGCATAACAAGTCACCTCTGCCCACAAATCTTCCAATATCTTAAATCCTACAGATGAAGCCCATTTCAATAACCCCCTTTTGAATTCTATCTGATTTTCCTCCCCACCCAACCCTAACCTAAGTCCTGCAACTTTTTCTGCTGTGAGCACAGGAAATGTTTGATTGTACATGCCTTCAAATCCTTCTTCTCCAACCCAGAACTTTTTGAAATTCAAAAATCCAAAATGTTGATCCTATCACTTTTTGATTCTGCTATAGCAAACCATTCTTGAGCTAAGATATGCTCATGCGCTGAAGCACAGATGATAGAAATACCATAATAACAAAAGAAAATACTAGAGAAAAAATACATTAGTTAATAAATCAAGTTAATATCCCAAAACACGTTGGCAGCAAAAACTTCTACTACAGCTCTCCTTTCCCTGCTATCGGGGTATTCCATCTTCCAGTAGGACAGCTTCTATTATTCTAAATCCAACTGATTTATAGATGCTACCGAAAGTTCCATTCTGTTTAGTTCACAGGACACAGCAAACAGCATAATATCCCACACCTACCCCATTGGAAAGGCATGGCATTAAAAGAACTCCAGTTATCTTGCCCCCAATATATTTTCTGAAACAAGAAAACTATTCATTGAGATTATTTTTGTGTGGTTTTCTATATTTGAGTAATTTCATGGAAATTATATAGAAAACTTTTGAGACTGAATATAAGACATATTTTACGCAAACCACAATCTTCTTAGAAAGCTGAGTTGGGTTTGTTAGCAAGAGCACAGTTCAACAGAAAATTCTCTTTGCCTTTTGACTTGGGTTCATATTTCCTGAGTCTAGTTCTTTTAATCTATAACAAGACGTTGATAAACTTCTCTGCATCACACAAATCTTTTCTATGTATAAGAAAGTGGGCTTATAAGCATTTTATGAAATACGTTCTCAGCTCAAGGGCAACTATATATGAAACCATATTTTGTTCCCTCTTAGCACATTGAAATAATATAGGAAAACAATTCTCTAATGACTCTGAGAGCATATGCTTAAGAGCATATGGTTAATAAAGTTAGTTCAAAGAATTGAATTCCCTGAATAATTCTGATTCCATATTTATGTAATGTTTTCCCAAACATGTTTTATATATCTTATTTTAATTTTGTTTTATATGTATTTCTATTCCTAAAAATGTTCTAGTTTTTCTGTGAAATTTAAAAACAATTCATGCATACAGAAAATTTGAAAAATGGAACAAAATCATATAATCAGAAAAAATACCTATTTTTCTACTAAATAGAAAATACCATTATTAATATTTTTATTTATCCTTCCATTTAAAAAATCATTTTGTTGGTTATATATTATTGTTTTACTGTATGTTTTTATATTTTTATTTAAAATTTTATCAGAATTATCGATGCAATTAGACTTTTTCATTAAAATTGTGATGATCTGAATGTTTGTGTCCCCCCAAATTCATATGTTGAAATCCTAACCCTCAAGGTGATAGAATTAGGAAGTGGGAACTTTTGTGAGGTGATTAGGTCATGAGGACTCTTGTCTTTTTAAAAGAAACCTGAGAGAGACACCTCGTCCCTCCCACTGCATGAGGACTCAGCAAGAAGGTAGCACCTAGTACCTCAACCTGAGGCTCCCTAGAGTCTAGAACTATGAGAAGTTTCTGTGGTTTATAAGCTACCCAGTCTATGGTATTTTGTTATAGCAGACCAAACAGACTAAGACAAAAATTGGTACAGAAAAGTGGGGAAACCACTGTAACAAACACCTAAAAAGGTGGAAGCAGCTTTGGAACTGGGTATTGAGTAGAAGCTGGAAGGGTTTTGAGGTACATTCTGGAAAAAGCCTACATTGCCATGAATGAACAATAAAGGGCAATTCTGGGGACGGTTCGGAAGCAGAGGAGAGCTGCAGAGAACATCAATCTTCTTAGTGTTGTGAACAGAACGTCAGCAGAAATATGGATGATAAAGACCTTTTTTGTTGAGGTCTCAGATAGAAATGAGGAACGTGTTATTGGACATTGGAAGAAAGGCCATCTTTTGTTATAAAATAACAAATAACTTGGCTGAATAGTGTTCATGCCCTAGTGTTTTGTGGAAGGTAGAGCTTGAGGAATGAAATTGGATATTTAACAGAAAAAATTTCTAAGCAAACTGTTGAAGGCATGCCCCCATTCCTCTTGACTGCTCATAGCAAAATGCAAGAAGAGAGAAATGTTTTAAAGATGGATTTGTTAATTAAAAGGGAAACTGAACCTAAGAATTTGAAATATTCTCAGTCTATCTATTAAAATATATTTTAAAAACTGAGCAAACCTTCTTTTGGAGAGAACAAGTGTGTGCCCAAGTGACCATGTGATAACAAGATTAGCACAGGTCAGCCATCTCAACAGAAGTCAGGTGCTACCAGTCAAGACAATGGGGAAATTAGTAAACCACCTAAGCAGAAGGCAGAATCTACTGTCCAAAACAATGGAAAAATGACCCCAAAGGCATTGCAGAGCTCATCAGAGCTGCCCCTCTAGTCACCAGCCCAGAGTGCCAAGGCCTGAGGGGCAGGGCCTGAGGCACAGAATAATATTAAAGGGGGGCCTCCACAGTCTGGGCAGCCTCACATCGTGGGCTCCAATCCTCAAATGGTGTCACGAGGCTCCTTGGCCTCCCCCATGCAGCTCTCATGTGCCTAGGGGCAGAGTGTGCCATCCCCAGCAAAGCTGTGGGGGTGTGGCTGCCTCCAACTAGATTTCAAAGGATGCCCCAGAGAGCTGTGGGGTCACCATGGACAGCCCCAACTAGGGCATTGTCCAGCAGAACAATGAGGACAGGGCCACCCCTGAGACCCCAGACTGGTAGAGCCATAGAATGTGATTCCAGCCCAGAAGAGCTACAGGCACTCAACTCTAAGCTGCGAGAGCTGTGGCATGGGCCATGACCAGCAGATATGGGAGCAGGACCACTGCCCCAGTATATTTGCAAAGTAGACCCTCTGCCTCAAGTGGGCCTGGAGGGCAGAGCATTGAGTAGAAGAAATTATTCTCCAGCCTTAAAGTTTTAGATTTGCTTGGGACCTGTCACTCCTTTCTCATTTGTCACTTTTCCCTTTTGCAATGGAAAGGTCTGTCCTGTGCCTGTACTGCTATTGTATTATGAAGCATACATCTTCCTTGATTTCACAGGCTCACAGCTGAAGAACAATTTGTCTCAATGAATTATACTTTGAATCTCACACATTCTAGTTTAGAAGATACTTAGATGAGACTTTGAACATTAGACTTTTGATGTTGGAGTGAGTTAAGACTTTGGGGTCTACTGGAATGGAATAAATGTATTTTACATATAAGGAGGACATGAATTTTGGGGGGGCTGGGGTGGAATGCTATAGTCTGAGTGTATCTCTTCAAAATTCATATGTTCAAATTCTACCCCCAATGGTGATGTTAGTAAGAGGTGGGGCCTTTGGGAGATGATTAGGTCATGAGGGTAAAGGTCTCATGAACTGGATTAATGGCCTTATTAAAGAGGCCAAAGAGAGACCCCTTGCCTTTTCCACCATGTGAGGATACAGAAAGAAGGCACTGTTGACAAAGCAGAAAGTGAGACCTCACCAAATACTGGATCTACTGGTGCAGATCTTTGATCTTGAACTTCCCAGCCTCGAGAAATGGGTTTCTGTTGTTTATAAGCTACCCAATCTATAGTATTTTGTTACAGCTACCCCGACTAAGACAGCATCATATAATAATTGTCTAACAACCTACTTACCATAATAAATTTAACTATTTTTTCATTGTTGGACATTTTCATTATTTCCTTTGTTCCATTAATTTCAAATAAGGTATATATAAATAACCTTTGGCATAAATTTTCGTCAGCATTTTGGATTATTCTCTTACATTATATATCTAAAAGTAAATTCTTGTGCCATGAGCCATGAATAACTCCTAAGAATGTGACCCAATGCATATAATTAAAGGTGATCCAGACCCATCCCCAGGAGGTCATGAAGGTAAAGTATCTTGAACCCCTGACCTCCTAGGCAGTCAAGATAGGTAAAAGGTCTTGAGCCTAGAAGCTTGTGGTCATTAATGCAGGTATAATTTCCTCTTTGCTGCCTGATAATTATTTAATGTAGTGCTTTTCGTTTTTTTAGTTTCTTTTTGCTACATAGTTGCAACTTTTTGAAGCTTCAAGAATGTATTATTAGTTTCTAGAAATTAATCAGGGTTGCAGTCTATTCATTTTCTGCTTTTTAGAAATTTAATAAGCATAAAGCTTTTTTGCACCTAAGTATAGATTAATTTTTTCTAAAAAAATTTCCATGGATATTTGAAAGAATAGTATAATCTTTTTCGGATAGTATGAAATGGATGCAATATTAATTTTATGACTAAAACCCTTTACATCTGTCTTGGTTAGAAATTATGTTTGACTAAAATAGACAGAAAACCCGAAATAATGGTGAATTCAACAGAGTGAGGATTTTCTTTTCTCTCACATAAAAACAAGGGTAAAGCTAAGTAAGCCAGGTCTAAAAGGGCAACTCCATTGTCATCCGCAACCCAAATTTCTTCTTTCTGTCTGCTGTTCCAGTGCATGGCTTTCTCCTCAAGCTTACCTTTCCTGGTCTAAGATGGCTACTGAATTTCCAGCCATACATCTGCGTTCTAGGCAACTAGAAGGAGGAAAAGGAAAAAGCAAATGGGACACACAACATCTGGCTAAATAGCTGCCCTGAGGAAACTTCTCAGAATACTGCCTTCAAGGAGACCCACAGTACTTCATGCGTTTCTCCTTGGTCAGAAACTAGTTCTATGTTCACACCAGGTGCAACACAGCCTGAGATATGTCAGACTTCACCTGGGGTCACTGACAGCAAAGTACATACATAACTATCAAGATTCTGTTACCAAGTTAAAAAAAAAGGTGGGGAGAAAGCTATCTACACAAGTAGCAATCTGAAAATTCATGTTACTTAATCTGTCAAAAAAGATTAACTGGAGGTCCTCATTAAAATTGTCTGACAGCTCCCTGCTACGTATTAAGTGGATTTTCTGTTTTATTTTTCTAAATTTTTAATTAATTTTTTCAAATTACAAAATTAACATTTCTTTACTTCATATGTGATTTTCTTTATTACAAACTTAAAAATTCATGACCACTGTGTTTTATTGTATTTACTTCAAATACAGTAAATAAAATACTTTTATGCATTTAATTACTTTGCCTTAAATTCAACTTTGTCCAAAATTAATATGATCAACCTGGCTTTATTTTTCTTGCTTAATAAATTATTACCTAATCTCTAATTTTTTAACTTTTTATAAGTAATGTTGCTTCTGAGGTTTTTCACAAATAGTGGGACTTTATTTTCAACTGAATATCTTTAACTTAATATCGGACTTGGAACCACTTAAATTTGCTCTGGTAAGAGTAGTAGCTGGTTTTCTATGCCCTTGTTTCATGCCCTTGGCGTTTTAAGCTTTCTCACTTTGCTCACCCTTTGTTTTATGTGTTCCAATCTCAGTAAATTGTGATTGGTTGGTGTTTATCGGTTCAGTAGTTTTGAGGTAGTATCATAGTTTTAATTTTAATAAAATGTTTGAGAAAACTTTATATTTGATATGCACAGTTGTTAGATTCAAGTATTAATCAGTACTTTTATTAGATGAACTATGAGGACACTTCATATGTCTGCAAAACTATTTTACTCAAAGTGTGTTTTATATAATAAATGTGAAAGTTATATGTATATATATTTAAAAAGAAGAAATATTTTGATAATTAGATTTTTTTTTATTTTTCTTAGCTCTGTAATTAGCTACTGGTATATTTTCTGAGCCCTTTCTGCTGCCTTCACACATAGATGATTGCTTAGTTATAAAAAATTCCTCCTGAGTTCTCTTTTCCTGAATTCTCTTTAGATATTATATTGTTTCCTCAAGTTTAATATTGCAAACAAAATAAGCAGCCAGTCTAGCATTAGTTTTTGATAATTTTATTTTGACACTCACTATAGCTTATGTTAAATTTCCCTTTCTTCATCAGATTCATTTATTATTTGAAGCCTAGAGTTCACATCATTTTGCAACATACCTGTGCATTCTGGAATTTTTTAAATTTTTTTCATCATCAATTCTAATATTTCTTTCTTTTTATACTACAATAGCATTTCTAGCTTCCTTTAACCACCCATACCAACAGGAAACTGAGACATATTCAGATATGTTATAAAAATGTCATTTGTCCGCAACCTAATCAAATTTAGGTTGTTTTATCTTGGTTTATTATATGTTGCTTGTTTTGAGCAGCTAGACTCTTGCTTGCATGCCCTTCACATTATCAGTTCCATTATTTTTTTCCTTACGTCATAGACTACAAAAGTCACATTGATAGGAGTTGAAGGGCGTGGTCCACTGCATCATGTGAGTGGCTGATACCACATGCAAAGTGTATCAAACTGTAGAGATAGGAAGAGACTTTTATGAATCACATACTTGTAATTACAACCTTAAAAATATATATTTCACCTTATCAAAGTCATCAGATATCAGCCAACAACCACAGTGAAAGAAACCCTAAATTTTCCTGCTGCATGCTTCCAGGACAATCTTCAGGGTAAAGAGCCTACAATCCAGTGCAAACGGCTGGGTTAGTTTTCCAGTTTAATCTCATTAACCCCCATTCTTCTGAAAGGTAAAAGAGCATAAGTGCTGAGAGTATGGACTCTGGAATCAGGATGTCTGATTCAAGCAGACTTCATCAAAATTGCCTCAACCTCTTCACTTGTAAAATGGGGAATATCAAAACTATTTCATAAGGTTATTGTAAGGATTAAACCTCATTATTATAGATAAAACAGAACAGTGTCTGTCATATAGTAAGCCTACAGAAGTGTTAGTTGTCATTACTAATTTGTCACACACACCCCCCCAGCCCTGATCAATCCAATTACTCATTCAGTTCTATCAGATTTCTCATTAGTCATAATTCGTATTTGCTTTCATGTGTACCTACTTGCAATTAGGAGAGACTGGAAGGATTGCTAACCAAATGAGATCCTAAACTAGAAATCAAAGGATGCCTTTGGTTACTCTGATGATGTGGACTATTCTCTTACTCACATGTTATGAAGAAAATAGATAATCTTTCTCATGTATTTGTTTTCTTAACACAATTCTCAAATCTGGGGGCACCTTACTTATTCCTGCCACTGGAGTTGGAGCAAATTGATGGCAAACACCATGACTCGTCGTCAAATTCTTACGAAGATTCAATGTACTCTCTCACATAGCCTGCCACTTCAATTTGTCGAATAAAGCAATGAATTGAGGAAAAAATAAATGATAAAAAGACAGAATCTATGTAACTGAAATCTAGAATTTTCCATACGTTTTTACCTAAGAACATTTAACCTGAAACTAGTAAAGAAGAGATTGAAAGGAAATAACACGTTGAACCTGAATAAAGTTGCTTAACTTTGGTAGAGTCCAAAAGTAAAATCAGCAAACATATGGATTTCATTTCTTTTAAAATACACAAGAATTAAAATTAAAAAGAATAAAGTGCTTGGCAAACATGTTTTCTAATTCAACAGATGGATGGCTTATCTACTTTTGCTGATAAAAGAAATTAACATAATGAAAATGTGCATTCCACCTTAATTTTTGCATTTTCTTGTACTTCCATGAGAGAACTTAAAGTCCCTTCTGGCCTCTTCAGGTGTTTTGACAATAAAGATTTTATTTTAATGGTTTTGTTTTCTTGGCAGACAACACAGTATCCAAGTATGCATTATTTTATTTAATTATACAGATCTACTAGCTTAATTTAAATAAATGAATGATCACAAAATTCTAGCAATGATATTTCAAGCTACATACCTACAAAGCCACCAGTAATTTACTGATATACACATAGCTCTTCATATTTTAAAAGCTACTTGAGCATCTTACTTTGAAATTGTCATGACTTTTACTGTTGGGATTACGTAATGTTAAAATTACTAAAAATTATTTAAAATTGTTATTATTTCCTCAAAGAATTATTTCCTCAAGAATTAACTAATAATTCTCAATGTTTTCATAATATTTGTATAACAATTTGAACTCTATGAAAACAAAAATAAACTCTTTGAACTAAAATGGGTACAAATATGAAAATAAATATTTTTATTAAATATCTTATAGGACATATTTTTCAGGTTAATTTCCATAGTCTATTTCAAAATAATTACATTTTATTTGCTAGGTTTCCTTTGTCTTCCATCAAAAATATATACTTCTGTTAAAAAAATAACTGAATAATAGTCCACTTTGAAGTTATATTGAGTTAACTGAAGTATCTAGTGATTTTTGACTCTTAGATAAATGTATGAGCTAAACTATATAAAAGATTGATAGAAAATATTCTCAAAGAGCATGTTAATTTTCAATGTTGTATGTTCAATCTCACTAAAAATAAAAAAAGAAATTGTTTTTTATCACATATAAAATTAGCAAGGATTTAAAAGGGATGACTATGCTTAATGTTACAAGGGTGCATAAGACAAAAACAATCATTGATAGGGAGAATTTGCCATGGTGCAATCCATTTCAGAAATCAATTTAGCAAATTGTATTAGTAGTCTAAGATATTGAAAATTCAGTCAGTAATTTGGATAAAAATGTACATATTACATCATCAGTGACAGTGTAAAATGTCTGGGATTTATTTAAATATCCAATATTAGAATGGTTAATTAAAATACACTACAGTTTTATGATAGTATAAAAATTATATTTATGTACATAAAAGCCTTAAATTTTCATATTATTTGACCTATTAATCCTGCTAAAAACTTATCCTAGTTATGAGGATATATAGGGAAAGATTTATATACAAAGGTATTTATTATAGCATTATGTATAATAACTAAGGGAGATTTTCAGATGCATGTATGTGGAGAGTCTATATGATAGAATCCAGCAATAGAATACATACTTTTAAAAGTATTTCATGCTACCTAGGGAAAAAAAGGTACATAAAAATGCTAAATGATAATGTAAGAAGCAAGATGATATCTGAAGTATTAGTCAAATTTTGTATACAGGTTTGTAAATATACAAATGCTCATAATATAGAAATGTAAATAAAAACTGAATACACTAAAATCCGAAGAGGCCTGTTTATTTATGGCCTGACTGCATGTATTGCTTTCATAATTCTGCACATTTTCCAAATCCTCTACAATAAATGTGAATTTTATCATGATAAAATATATGGCATAAATTATACTTGGATTAATTGCTAAGGAGCAGTACAAAAAATGGTTTATATATTTTATAAAAATTATGTGAAATATATATTTTGGCAGATATTAAATTGGATGACTATTATAATTATTCTCCATATCAGTGATTTTTCTTTTTTTAATTTCAGAATATTACCAGAGGGTACAAATGTTTTGGTTACATGGATTGCTTTTGTACTGCTAGGTCTACCCATCACCCAGATAGTGTACACTGTACCCACTAGCTATGATTTCACCCATCCCCTCTTCCCCCTCCCACCTGCAGGATTTACATTGTGTTTTACTTCCATCAGTGCACATGAGTGCTGATCGGTTAGTTCCAAGTTAACAGTGAGTACATGTGGTGTGTGTTTTTCCATTCTTATGATACGTCAATTAGGAGGATGGTCTCCAGTTCTATCCAGATTGTGGCAAAAGATAATAATTCATTTTTTATGGCTAAGTGGTAATCCATGGTGTATATATATATATATATATACACACATACACACACACCACATTTTATTAATTTGCTCATGAATTGATGGGCACTTGGGTTGATTACACATCTTTGCGATTGTGAATTCTGCTGCAATAAACATTCCAGTGCAAGTGTCTTTTTGATAAAATGACTTTTTTTCCTTTGGGTAAATACTCAGTAGTGGGATTGCTGGATCAAATGATAGGTCTACTTTTAGTTCTCTGAGGAATCCCCATACTATTTTCTGTAGAGGCTGTACTAGTTTGCAGTCCCACCAAAAGTGTGTAAATGTTCATTTCTCTCCACATCCATATCAGCATCTATTGTTTTGGGACTTTTTGATAAAAGCCATTCTCACTGGTGTTAGGTGATATCTCATTGTGGTTTTGATTTGCATTTCTCTGATGATTAGTGATGTTGAACATTTTTTCATATCTGTATTAGCCATTAGACTATCTTGTTTTGAAAACTTCTGTTCATGTCTTTTGCCCAAATTTCATGGGGTTGATTTTTTTCTTGCTGATTTGAGTTCTTTGTAGATTCTGGTTATTAGCCCATTATTGGATGTATAGCATGCAAATATATTCTCCCATTCTGTAGGTTGTCTATTTGCTCTGTTGATTGCTTCCTTGGCTGTGCAGAAGCTTTTTAATTTAATAATTTAAATGATTTAATAAATTAAATCATTTAATTTCATTAAATTCAATTTAATTTTTTGTTGCTGTGATTGCCTTTGGGGTCTTCATAAATTCTTTGTCTAGGCCAACATCTAGAAGAGTTTTTCCAACATTTTCTTCTAGAATTCTTATGGTTTCATGTCTTATACTTAAGTCTGTGACCCATCTTGAATTAATTTTTTTGAGTGGTGAGAGATATGAATCCTATTTCCATCTTCTACATGAAGCTATCCAATTTTCCCAGCACCATTTATTGAATAGGGATTCTTTTCCCCAGTGTATATTGATGTGTACTTTGTCAAAGATCAGATGGCAATATATGGATGGTTTTATATCTGGGTTCTCTGTTCTGTTCCATTGGTCTATGTCTCTATTTTTTTGCTAGTACCATGCTATTTTGGTTATTATAGCCTTGTGGTATAAAGTCTGGTAAAGGGATGCCTCTAGATTTGTTCCTTTTGGTTAAGGTTACATTGGCTATTTGTGTTCTTTTCTGGTTCTAAATGAAATGTAGAATTATTTTTTCTAGATCTGCAGAAAATGACATTGGCATTTTGATGGGGAGTGTGTCGAACCCATAAAGCATTTTGTGTAGCATGGACATTTTAACAATGTTGATTCTGCCAATCCATGAACATGATAGGTTTTTCCACTTGTTTACATCATCTGCAATTTTACGCCTCTGTGATTCGTAATAGCTAAATTTCAGAGCCCATATAAAATAATGGCTCAAAAAGTAAACTAAAGCAATGAGGTTCTACCCAACAGGATGAAAAGAATGTATCGTACTTATCAATGCTTTCAATAAACATGAATAGCTTAAACTCCCCCTCAAGAGACATAGGCTGGCTGAATGGATAAAAAAATACAAGTAAAGTACATGCTGTCTCTAGGAAATACACCTAACCCACAAGGACTCATTCAGACTCAAGGTGAGGGGATGGAAAAAAATTCCACGTAAACGGAAATCAAAAGAAAGCAGGTATAGCGATTCTCATATCAGATATGAGAATGCTCAAATCAACAATAGTAAAGAAAGACAAAGACGTCCTTATATAATGATAAAGGGAGCAATTCATCAAGAAGGCATAACAATCCAAAATATTTATGCACCAACATAGGTGCACCCAGATTCACAAAGCAAACTCTACTAGATCTAAAAAAAGTCATAAATAGCAACATCGCAATTGCTGGGGACTTGAACACTCCACTATCAGAACTGGACAGATCTTGTAAGCAGAAAATAAACCAAGAACACTGGACTTAAATGGTACTCCAGAGCAAATGGGCCTAACAAACATTTACAGAACATTCTGCCCCTAAACTACTGATTATACATTCTTCTCATCAGCACATGTAATGTTCTCTAAGGTTGATCACATCTTAGGCCACAAAACATGTCTCAACAAATTTAAAAATATAGAAATTAAACTGTGTATCTTCTCAGCAATTTTTCTATTTCCCTCATGGATTCCACATTTGATAATTGGGAGTCTTCTGTGAGAGATATTTTTCCTTCTCCTATTTGTTAATTCAGTCCTTTAGTTTTACCAGCATGGTTGTATATACTCAGACATTTATTTTATTCTTGAGGTTATAATCCAATGCTGTCACAGTTTATTTTGTTTGCCAAATTTTTCCATCTTTGTCTATTGGCAGATTTCTGGGGTTGGCACCTGGGTCCTTTTCACATGTTCCTATTCTTTGTTTTTTGTTGTAGTGGTAGTTTTTCTAAGCATTTATTCATTTCCTGGAAATGCAAGATACTCTAGGTTAACCTGCATATTTCCTGCCCCACCCCTACAATCAGCCATTTATCCAGGAAGCTTGTTTCTTTTTATTACAGAATAGTACTTATAAACCAAGATCTTGGTTTCTTATTACTACAGGGACATCACTTTTTCTAGGAATACCACAATTCTAATAGATGCAGGCAAGATTCATGGATAAATGCTAAAATTAATCAAAAGTATGAGATATTTGTATTTCCAAATTACTTAATTATTGTGATAATTTAGAAAGTGTCCACAAATTCTTTGTTACCCGTTGCTTCCAGAAGTAGAGCTAAACCACCATCCCTATGCTCTCTAAATGTGGGCTGGACTCAGTAACATTTTTCTAATGATTAGAGTATAAAAAAGAAAAAATAGTAACTTTATACTGGAGAAACCTGGCAGACACTTCCTTAACCAAATGGTCAAGGTTACCATCACCAA
Source organism: Lepilemur ruficaudatus (assembly GCA_963574885.1). Classification (NCBI taxonomy): domain Eukaryota; kingdom Metazoa; phylum Chordata; class Mammalia; order Primates; family Lepilemuridae; genus Lepilemur; species Lepilemur ruficaudatus. The sequence continues at coordinate 22,211 of CAUYRT010022000.1, forward strand.
AAGTTAGTCAGGCTGGTATCATCCCTGATACGATAAAAATACCTCAATAGTGTTTTTCCACAAAATCCGTAAACATAGTCTAATCACGAGACATATCAGAAAAACACAAATTGAGGGACATTAGACAAAAATATCTAACAAGTAATTCTTCAGAAGTGCCAAGGTCACGAAAGAAAAGGAACAATCAAGAAACTTCCACAAATTGGAAGAGACAGGCCCAGGGGTGGGGAACCTGTAGCCTTGGGGCCATATGTAGCCTTCTAGATCCTTGAGTGAAGACTTTTGACTGAATCCAAATTTTACAGAAGAAATCCTGTATCACAGAAGCTAAAACAAAGTAGACACTGAATAAATGGAGCCTTCAATTATTAGTAGTAATAATGTTATTTACTATTATTTCAGAGTAATGAGAAATTATGCTGAAAATGTAAATTGGAATTATAGTCTATGGAAATTGAAATTGGAAGAAAGAATTTGCATTAAATAATTATGGGCGTGCAGAATCCTCAAAAGCTTAAGCGAATAGAATGACAGTGCTTCTGGGTACACAAAGAAGTCGTCATATATAGTGACGTTATCTAAAGGAAACAAAGATCTATTTTTATGCAACCCAGCTTGGAGGAGGAAGAGAGAGACTAAATATTGTTTTAAAGGAAGAGATGTCTTGCTGAAACACTGATCATCCATCATGTGTGTCTGAGACCAGAGTCTGCCTTTGATTCCTCTTTTATCCTTACGTTGACTAGTTCAATATTCTTTACAATGAAGGCTCTCAATAAGTCTTTGCTGACTAAATGCTCTTCGTGATTCTTTTATCCCACCTCTGATTTATTGAGCGCCACTGAACCAACAATGAATAGATGGAGACACTGATGCGGCTCTTCAGTTAATTGTTCAACTATATTTTAAAAGGGATTGTACATCTGTCAGAGCGGGAGAAAGGAGAAGATATTCTTCATTTTAAGAGCCGGTGTCCACTTAACTGATTCTAGTCAAATAGAAGAGAGGTCGGCAATGACTCTGACTTCAAATGGCAGGCCTTGCAGGCATTTCTCCTGCCTCAAAGAATTATGGAACTTTATCTGTGCTTTTAAGAAGCATGCAGTGGTAGCACTCTATCTGAAACATTCGTCTCATAAACCTGGCTCAGTAATATATAGCGCTAAGAAAATTAGGACAATATAAATGTTTCCAGTCTCAAATCAGAAAGTTCATCTTGCTATGATTAAGTAGGCTTACAAAATGTATGCTGAAGCAAAATTAAGACCCAGTAGCTATTAATGTTTCCCCTTTTTTGTATCATTGTTAAAGTAAGCTATGATTCTGTCAAGCAGCTACTTGAATTTGTCACAAAATTGTTTGGCTTATAGCTATGTTTAGAATGAAGCTGTAGTAACCTGCATAAGAAAAAGTCTATAGTAAATTCTTCATTAAACCAACTTAATATACTCATTATTTTATAGGTCCAGAGCAGGTGCAGAATTGAATTTTTTTCATGGTTATACAAAGTGTTTAGCAATGACTCAAATATGTTGGTTCCAGAAAATTTTTGAAAAATAAATTTTAAAAGTTAAGGGGCGGCCGGGCGTGGTAGCTCACGCCTGTAATCCTAGCACTCTGGGAGGCCCAGGCAGGCGGATCGCTCAAGGTCAGGAGTTTGAAACCAGCCTGAGCAAGAGTGAGACCCCGTCTCTACTATAAATAGAAAGAAATTAATTGGCCAACTAAAGATATATATACAGAAAAAATGAGCCGGGCATGGTGGCGCATGCCTGCAGTCCCAGCTACTCGGGAGGCTGAGGCAGAAGGATTGCTTGAGCCCAGGAGTTTGAGGTTGCTGTGAGCTGGAGTGACGCTACGGCACTCACTCTAGCCCGGGCAACAGAGTGAGACTCTGTCTCAAAAAAA
>CAUYRT010022001.1:0-16405 GCA_963574885.1 Lepilemur ruficaudatus
ATTGCTATGTGCCAAACATTTGATAAACACTTTACATGAATTATCTCGTTTATTTTCTATTTTTTTTTGAGACAGAGTCTGACTCTGCTGCCCGGGCTAGAGTGAGTGCCGTGGCGTCAGCCTAGCTCACAGCAACCTCAAACTCCTGGGCTCAAGCAATCCTTCTGCTTCAGCCTCCCGAGTAGCTGGGACTACAGGCATGTGCCACCATGTCCGGCTAATTTTTTTCTATATTTTTAGTTGGCCAATTAATTTCTTTCTATTTTTAGTGGAGATGAGGTCTCGCTCTTGGTCAGGCTGGTTTCAAACTCCTGACCTTGAGCAATCCACCCGCCTTGGCCTCCCAGAGTGCTAGCATTACAGGCGTGAGCCACCGCACCCGGCTTAAACTCGTTTTTTAAAAATCTTTTTATTAGTACTTTTTAGCAATCTCAGTCTCACTTTATTAGCAGTTATACTAAAATCTTCATTTGCCTCTTAGCCCTTTAACAAGTTATAATAATGCAACATTGATTATTTAAAAAGGTAAAGTTTTAAAAAAATTTGTTCCTTGTAGCAAGACTGAGTAGTTGATTGAAAGTGCTGACTGAGAATGTCAGACATAATATTTTTTAACTATAACTGTGGAAGGGTAGCTTTTCTGCATTGAGTAAATCTGAGTACCATTTTACTGTTGCCATGTCTATTTCGATTAGCCATTCTTATGGTTAAATAATAAGCCAAAAGTTTATCCACAAAATTAACTGGTGTTTTGTTTTTCGGGTATTTTTTTAAATCAGCAGGCGAAATTCAGACTCTGCAGGCCCATTTGCAGTGCCTGATCATCTTCGGCAAGACGTGGAAGAGTTTGAAGCTCTCTATGACCAGCACAGTAACGAGTATGTTGTCCGCAATAAGAAGTTGTGGGACATTAACCCAAAACAAAAATGTTCAACTCTATATGAGTAAGTAGGTTAAAATTCCTGCAGTTGTTATTGTATATTGAAGCTGCCAGTTAAAGATCAGAAGTTGTTTACTTTGTATCTCTCATATTTACTAAAGGACTCATTTATTGGTTCTCATCCTTTGAGGAAGAACATTTTTAAAGATTTTGTCAGGTATTACAGAAAGTTAATTGAGGATTATTAATTATTTAGAGTCCTAATGATTACTGGTTTTGTCAGTTTGAGCTGCTAATGAAGATACTTTTTACTTCTAAAACTGTTGTAGTACTTCCTGATAGCACTGATATAGTTTCCAGCCATAATCTTTTTATCACAAATTCTAAGGTATTCATTTAACAAATAATAATTTGATCTCATTGTCCTTATGTTGTTGGATACAATTTTGGCATCTCATAATTCCAGTGACAAATTAGGTAGCTTGGTGAAGTATTATCCTTTTATTGGGAAAAGGATATTAGAGTGCTGTTATTATTTCTGCTTGGAGAGTAGTTGTTCAACTGGGATGATAGTATAGATGTAAAACCCTACACCCTTGTATTACAGTAGAGACTCAACTTCCTGTCATTGATCTAACGAAAGAGAAACATATTTTTCTTTTTAAGTAACTCTGGGTGTGAATTACTTTCGGATTGAAAATGTGAAGGTGAAATTTAACAAATTGAATTTGAGTAGGGTGGATAAAATAATCAAAGAATTCAGGAAAATCTAGGACACGGCTTACCATTTTGAGTTTCGCATTAATAAATAGTACATGAGACCTTTCTTAAGAAAAGAAATTCAGGGCTAAGATCTGTAATAGAAAACTAATTTAAAACCTCACTCTTCTGAAAATCCTGTCATTCATCCACAATGTGGTCATTTCTTCTATTTCCCTCAGTTACATCATTCCCATTGAGTCTCGTTATATGCCCTTAGGTCCCTCCTCATAGTTTTTCTTTAGAGTTGACTTGCTGAGCAAATGATATTTGCAGAGAACTGCATGACAATATGGAAACGGCTGTAAAATTATACTACTGTTTCTTAAAATATGCTAGAATTTGCTTCAAGCATGCCAAACTGAACCTGAAGTGTGTAGTTTTCAGTAGCTTGTCTCTCTTTTTTTTTTATCTGACACAATTTTTTTTTCTTTTATTTTTTATTTTTAAATTTAAAAAAATTTTTCTTATGTACATTGCCCTTGCCCCCCTCCCCCCTCCAGTCAGAGCCTTAAGCCTGACCATCCCCGAGATGGTGCACATCGCACTCATTATGTATGTATATACCCATCCCTTCCCCCTCCTCCCATCTGCCCGACACCCAATAAATGTTGTTCCTGTGTGTCCACTTAGGTGTTCATCAGCTAATACCAATTGGCTGGTGAGTACACGTGGTGCCTGTCCATCCATTCTTGGGATACTTCACTTAGTAGAACTGGTTTCAGCTCCATCCAGGAAAATACAAGAGGTGCTATATCACCGTTGCTTCTTATAGCTGAATAGTACTCCATGGTGTACATATACCACATTTTATTAATCCACTCGAGTATTGATGGGAACTTGGGTTATTTCCACAACTTTGCAATTGTGAATTGTGCTGCTATAAACATTCGAGTAAACCTAGAGCAATCCGCCTGCCTCGGCCTCCCAGAGTGCTAGGATTACAGGTGTGAGCCACCACGCCCGGCCGGTTCCTTCTTTCTTGATGTTATGAAATAATTTCTGTGGTATGGCTACCAATTCTTCTTTGTAGGTCTGATAAAATTTGGCTGTGAAACTATCTGATCTGGGATTTTTTTTTTTTTTGTTGGAAGATTTTTAAATGCTGCTTCAGTTTCATTGCTCCTTAGTGGTCATTCAGAAGTTCTATTAGTATTTCTTCCCAATTGAGCCTAGGGAGGTTGTGTGTTTCCAGGAATTTGTCCATTTTCTCAGCTTTTTTGAGTTTATGTTTATAGAAGTTTTTATAGTATTCACAGATGATATTTTATATTTCTGTGGTACCAACTGTAATATCTCTGTTTTCATTTCTGATTGAGCTTATTTGGATCCTTTCTTTTCTATTTCTGGTTAATCTAGCAAGAGGTCTCTTGTTAGATTAAATTTTCTTTTTTTTGTCTTTCCAAAGAACTAGCTTTTTGTTTCATTAAACTTCTGTATTATTTTTTTGATTTTGATTTCATTTAGTTCTGTTCTGACCTTAGTTATTTCGTTTCTTCTCCTGGCTTTGGGTTTGATTTGCTCCTCTTTTTCTTGTTCCTTGAGGCATTTCATTAGATTGTTGATTTGTGATCTTTATGTCTTTTTGATGTAGGCATTTAAGGCTATGACTTTTCCCTTTGGGACTGCTTCTGTTGAATACCATAGATTTTCATAACTTGCATTCCCTTTGTCATTTAGTTGGAAGAATCTTTTGATTTTCATCTTGATATCCTTGATATCCTTGAGCCAATAATGGTTCAGCAGTAGGCTGTTTAATTTCCATGACTTTGTACAGAATTGAGTGTCTCTGTTGGAGTTGATTTCTAATTTTGTTCCACTATGGTCTGAGAAGATACATGGTATAATTTCCATTTTTTTGAATTTGTTGGAACATGGTTTGTGGGCTAAGATGTGATCAATTTTAGAGGATGTTCCATGTACTCATAAGAAGAATGTATGTTCAGTAGCTTTTGTGTAGAATGTTGTATAAATATCTGTTAGACCCATTTGCTCTAGAGTCCTGTTTAAGTCCAGTGTGTCTTTGTTTATTTTCTGCTTAGATGATCCATCCAGTTCTGTCAGTGGGGTGTTGAAGTCCCCGGGTATTATGATACTGGTGTTTATCATGGAATCAGGGGATAGGCTATTCCTCTCCAAATGCTCCACTCTTACCCAATATGGCGGCTCTCCAGTGGGGGTATGAGTGCACTCCCATATCCCTGTTCCTCAGCACCTCACCACACTTTCCTCTCGGATGTCTGTGTGGGCTGCTTTGCCACCCAAGTCCAGCTCCCAGACTTCTCCCCTGGGTCCTCCTTTACCCATCTTGTGTTTGGCTTATCTGAGCCACTGGCGAGCGACCCAACAAAATACCAGTGGGCAGGGAGTTCCCAAATTGTGCCCCCCTGTTCTACCACAAGTCCTCAAAGAAAGGAGTGTGGATCCCACTCTCTGTGGAGACCTCAGTCTGAGGTGCATGCCTACCAGAGAGTAGCTAATGTTTGCAAACTTTTCAGCTCAAACTACTTCTTCAGTTGTAATGGGTAGGGGAGGAGCCACAACTCCTAGTCAGCCCCAGATAAACTTGCTTTCTATGGTGCAGCAGTTAGGGCAGGTGCAGGGGAGGAAGTATGTGATGGAAGAAAGCCAGCACTCTGGCCTCTCGTGGCACTCTACTTTGGGGAGAGCCCCTCGTGAACTGCCCAAACCCCTAGTTCATCCCACTATTCCTTACTTGCCCTGAGTCTGGGCTCGTGGAGGGTAGAAAAGCCTTCAATAAACTTAGAGGTTCACTGTTCATCAGAGGCACGTAGGATGGGGAGGAGAACCCACCCTCATGCTTTCACTGGGCTCTGAGCCTTTCTGGGTTTGATCCTTGCCAGTATCTTCTCCTCTTTATCTTCTTCCTTCTCAGCGTCCCAATTTTTCTCTGTGGGGTCACCAGCCATCTCTGTCATCTCTATCTGGGATCCACACCCGAGCTGCGACTCTTCTCCCTTCTCCTCAATCCCATATCCTGCCTTCCTGCCAGGATGGTCCGACATGTGATGTCTCAGTTGACCATCTTGGCTGCTACCCAGAACCATAATTTAGACAGTTCGGCAATCCTCCAAAACTTTCCTGGTTATGTCATGATACCACGTTAACGCTAAGTAAAAGTCTCCCAGTGGCTGAAGTGGGCAGCCAGGTGGTCAAATGAAGGAGAAAAGATCATGCTACTTCATTAGCCATTTAAAAAAATCAACTAGAATAAAAGTAAACAAAAATAAAATCAAGAGAAACCTAACCTTCTTGGCTTTACAATGTGTTGCCACCTTAATATAAGCTCCCAATCCATCAATTTATGCAAAGATTTGCACCCTATAATTAGATTTTTTTCCTTTTAACTAAGTTCCTAAAGTGTGGGCACTTAGTAAGTCGATGACAATTATTATTCTGTAAAAATAATAGTGAAAAATCTGAGTAACCATAATTACTGAAAGCAGCAGTTTTTCAACTACCACCTTTTGAGAATACAAAGTAAGTTTCTGAATGCTTATATAGGAAGCTTTTAAACCTGCAAATCCCTTTTTGTGTCAACAAGTGCTTCTCTGAGGATAGCACAGCAGAGCATAGCCCACAGAATCACACAATCTGAACTAGAAAGGACCCCAGGTAGCTCCAATTCTCTGATTTTACTTATGGTGAAACTATGGTTAAGTGTGTTCTTCACGTCCAGAGCCAAGAGTAGAAGTGAGGTCTCTTCAGTCTTAGTGCAAAACTTTCTCTAATACACCTTTCTTTTTTATTTGCTCTAGAGCTAGCAAAGGCCCTGGAATTTTTAATGGCATGGAATAGTGTCTGCAGACTGGGTAAGTATTCTACGCATCCATGTTTCTTCCTCCCAAAATGTATGTAGATGTTACTATGCTTTTTAACGTTCATCGAACCATTCAGCAACTTGCTGAGCACTTATATGAACATGGCCTATGCTAATTGTTCTAGATACAGCAGTGAGATGAACAACAAAGCCTATGCCCTCATGAAGTTTATATTCTGATAAAATGAGGCTGACAGAGGTGGTTAAACAAGTAGAGCTAAAATATGACAATTGGTGAAACAGTCTATAAAGAAATATAAAACAGGATGAAGAAAGGAAGTTTTGGAGAGTGTGGTTTGCTCTTTTATATTGAGAGGTTCAGGGAAGGGCTAACTTATTTTAGAGGGTAACTTTTTTTTTTTTTTTTGAAACAGAGTCTCACTCTGTTGCCCAGGCTAGAGTGAGTGCCGTGGTGTCAGCCTAGCTCACAGCAACCTCAAACTCCTGGGCTCAAGCAATCCTTCTGCCTCAGCATCCCAAGTGGCTGAGACTATAGGCATGTGCCACCATGCCCGGCTAATTTTTTCTATATATTTTTAGTTGGCCTTTTAGTTTCTTTTCCATTTTTAGTAGAGATGGGGGGGGGGTCTCGCTCTTCCTCGGGCTGGTTTCGAACTCCTGACCTTGAGCGATCCGCCCGCCTCGGCCTCTCAGAATGCTATGATTATAGGTGTGAGCAACCGCACCTGGCCAACAGTGCACTGGTTTTCCAAATGTTTAAATTGATCAGGGATCACAAAAAGAAACTTGTGCCTCACTGAAGAAATGTATCTAAATATCAAAAACCTTAAATACTATGGAAAAAGTTACAAAGTATAAAATAAATTTAAAAAGAAAAGGAAACTTTGAGCCTATGTACCAAGCAAATGTCAGTTCTAACAAATAATGCTAGTCCTAGGTTACTTATTGATATGAAAACAAAAAATCTCCCCAAAATAGTAAAATATAAACACAATATAAAATAATGTTTTATTACAGACTCTGGAAAAAAGAATTTTCAGCAAAGTATAAAAAATTAAAGCATTCCTTTCTTTTTGTAATTCTTTACTGTAGAAGAGCTCAGAATGTCACTTCTGTTTTAAATAACAGAATTGATAACTGAGGAAATGTAATTTGGATTATAAAATTTTGCTTTAATAATTCTTTAAAAAATAGTAAATGGATAAACAAAGATACATTTCTTAAATTTATAAAGTAGCCTTGTATTTATTTGTTTAAATACTATGAGCACATATTCTCTCCCATTCTGTGGGTAGTCTATTTGCTCTAGTGATAGTTTCTTTAGCTGTGCAGAAGCTTTTTAATTTGATCAGGTCCCATTTGTTTATTTTTGTAGCTGCATTGATTGCTTTGTTTTTGGAGTTAGAATTATTTCTTTTTAGATGAGATACTCCTGAAAGCCATGAACTATCACTTTCATCTCTCCCACAAATCCTGATAATAATTTTCAATCAAGAAATATTTGGGCTGGGTTCGGTGGCTCACGTCTGTAATCCTAGCACTCTGAGAGGCTGAGAGGGGAGAATGGCTTGAGCCCAGGAGTTCAAGACCTGCCTGAGCAAGAACGAGACTCTGTCTCTACTAAAGTGGAAAAAATTAGCCGGGCATGGCGGTACCCACCTGTTATCCCAGCTGCTCAGAAGGCTGAGGTGGGAGGATCACTTGAGCCCAGAGTTTGAGGCTTCAGGGAGCTATGGTTGAGATATTGCACTCCAGTCTGGGTGACACAGCAAGGCTCTCTAAATAAATAAATAAATGAACAAACAAAACAAATAAATAGACAAATAAATAAAATGCTTTCAACAAAACCTAATCAAGTTTATTTTGTATGTGCAACTGTTATGTAACCAAAAAGTTTTCCTCTTACATTCCTAAAGAAGAAATGTTTGATTAAACGAAATTTAATTTAATAATTGAATAAGTAATACAAATAAACCTGAAGGATAAAAAACAGAAACATTTAGGATGATACAACTTTCTACATAAATATTTCTTCTAATCTTTTTGTGGTAGCACAAACTCTGGTTTCCAATGATTACATGAAAATCATGCAAGCTTCTTTACAATCATAGGTAAATACCCTAATATATGTTAATTATTTTTCAAATATTTCAAAATTTAAGAAAACAAAAATAATCAGCACCAGGATATTTATAATGAATGACAAAGAAGCTCAGTTCATTAGCCCAGAGGCTTTCTTGGTTGTAGTCTTATAATAACTGAGGTCAGATCTTGTTATCTAGTTTTTGTTATTGTTTTCTATGAAAATTTTTGTATAAAATGGAAGTAATTAATAGCCTATTAACTATAAATTTTAAAGGAAACATTAATGTTAGCTCTGGAGATCTGGCCCAGAACCTGGCTTTTCTTTGTTCAGAACCAAAAATTATGCACTGCACAAAGTTCCAGTATTAGATAAATTAGCTTTTATCTCAAAAATACCAGAACAGAATCAGAAAAATATATATAGAATCAGTACCTATCTTGGAAATTATGATTCATTTGATCTGAGATTGGGGCCCAAGAATGTGTAACAATTTTGCAGGTTTTAGGAATGACATTCTGAAATCTCACTCAGAAATGCTAGTTTACTATTGTTTAAATTAAGGCATATTGTTGCTAACAAAATGTAATTGTATTTATGCAAAGTCATTCTCAGTAACTCTACATTGACCTAAAGAAGAAAATGACAGTTAAGCAGGAGGTCAGAAAATAATTTTTTTAAAAAATCATTTCTGCCACATTTTGGTTGGGGGAAGAGAAAACACATAGACTAAGTCCCTGTTTTTTTTCTTTAGATTGAAATATCAGACTAAATTAGGTCTAAAAGATAATTTCAGAGAATGAAATTCCATCCACTAACTATTCCATTTACTAATTCCATTAACTCACTGTTTCTGCAACTTCTAATTTACTGAGCAATAGGAAAGTCTCAGAAGGCATGTATTTGGTAATTGCTATGTTCTAGATCCTGTTGATGGAAACTATAAGAGCAGCCACACCACATTCCTTTAACTGGACATCTTTAAGAACTGAGAGTTAGCAGTTAAGTATGTACATGCTCTTTTAAAAAAATGTATTTTCGATGGGAAAACAATGAAATATTTAAAACTCCATTACAATTTTTCTAAAATATTTGTGATACTTTACACTGACTTTCTAAACCTAGGAGATTGAAAATAAAACAAAACAAAAAAAGGAAAATGAATCTGGTGTTTCAGTTTAGAGGAAAAGAAAGATACATAAATCAGTAGTTAAAATGTGTTCTAATGTTTTCAATGATGGAAAAGACAGAAAGAAAGTATGCTATATTAGGTAGGGTTGAGTAAGAGCATTAGCTAGGCTCAGAGGAGGTGTAGCAATGCTTTTATAGCTGTATTAAGTTTTGGAAGATAATTCAAATCTATACATATTAACAAAAGGGGACATATAGTCCAGGCAGAAAAAGAAGTATGCACAATTCAAATACTCTAAAATATTCTTTGAGAGAAATAACATGGTATTTCCCTATATCAAATGATCCAGCTGTTGTATTAGTCTATTTTTATGTATCTTTTTGAAATATTTAATGGTCTAACAGCCAGTGATGTTGGAACTAGATAGTCAAGTACACAAAGGCCCAGTTATTCTGCTTTCTTCTATTATAATTAATAATGAGGTATTGATTGCCTTATTCGTACATATTAATTCATATATTTTGTGGTGTCTATTTTACCTGCTAAGAGTACTTTTTCTTCTTGACTTTGAGCCATATTAATGGACTTCAGTCCATTGGGAAAGTCAAATTAGCTGTTATTGGTCATAATGTTTTTTTTCCCTTCCTCTAGGAGTTGAAAACACTTTGATTGCAATATAAATGGGGATAAAAAGAAACACATTGATTATTTACAAAGGGCATACTTAGAAATATGTTGAATAAACTATAATCAATGTAAGGATATAAATATATTGGGGGTTATATGTGAAAGGGAGGGAGAAGATGAAGTTCTATAAATATCTCAAGATAACTGTATAAAGAAACATTTATTTATTTACCAATCAAATTTATTCTCTAATAAAAGCTGGAGAAAAAAAAACAATTTGGTAAATCTACTTTTTGAGAGATGCCATCCCCAATTTTGCCCTAACTTTGTTGAAGACATGATATATATGATTAGAGTACCTATTTTTCTGGAAATAAGTATAAGTTATTGTATTAAAAATTTTCAAGACTTAGAAACAGAGAAAATTTAAGAATTGCATGGAACATGAGAAAGATTTTGACTGCTTTAGGCTATGACAATGTGATTCCTGCCAAGTTTATAAAAGAGAAGATTCTAAGAAATATCGTGCTAACGCAGAAGGACTTTCTAAGAAATTGTGGCTTAGGATACCCTTTGAAGATTTATATGTAACACACTTGTCCTTTTGGAAGAGTCCGGGTAATTGTTTAATGGTATCACATTCTCTGTAACATTTCTGTACCCAGCATATTAGAAAAAGTATCCTGAACTGGACAGCTGGTATTTAGTATAAGCAAAAATTATAGTGAAAATCACAGAAGGAATTGACATTTTTAAAATCTGTGTAATGGTGCTCAGCATTAAAAATAGGCTCTATCTTGGTTAGCTAAACATTTATTTTATTATAATTACACACACATACATACATTAGATTTCATATGCAAACTGAGAGCACTGAAAAATATAAATTATGTTAGTAGAGGCATAGATTTTTAAGACTATGATACTCTATTAATAGAAGAGACTTCATCCAAGGAATACAATTAGTCTATTAAACTAATATTCTAGTTGATAAGGAGATTAGACCAGATCACCTTCCTTCACTATTAAAGGCAGTGAATAGATATAGAGAAAGATAACATCATTAGATCCTCAATTAGTCTCTACAATATTTCATACACAATGTCTGATATCCCATAAAAATTAAGAGGAAATGAGAAGCCAAAAGCAGTTGTAACAAAAGCAATGGAAACAAAACACAAAGTAATGGTATTATAGGATAAAGACATGTGAACATATATCATTCTCAGGAATTTACCATGAAGAGCTTTTACCAGATTACAGGAAGATATAAACAAGAATCAGAGGAAAATATCTAAAGGTAAACATACTATAATTTTCTGTCTTAGTTTGTTCAGGCTGCTATAGCAAATTACCATATTGGTAGCTTTTAAAAAACAGAAATTTAATTCTCACTTTTCCGGAGGCTGGGAATGCCAAGAGCAAGGCAAATTCAGCGACTAGTAAGGGTCTGCTTGCTAGTTCATAGATGGTACTATATCTGGCTGTGTCCTCACATGATGGAGGAGTGGAAGGCAGCTCTCTGGGGCTTTTCTTTATAAGGGCACTAATCCCATCCTTGGGGGCTCTCCCCTCATCACCTAATCACTTCCAGAAGACTCTACCTCCTAGTCCCATCATTTTGGTGATTAGGTTTCAGCACATGAATTTGGGGACAACAAAAACATTCAGACCAGAGCAGATATGAAGAACTCAGTAGACAAGTTTAGTAGCAGATTAGACACTGATTAAAACAGAACTTATAAACTGGAAATAAATCAGAAGAAAATATTCAAATTGAAGGAAAGAGAGGTCAGAATAAAACTAGAGAAGATAACATAAAAGCTGCCTACTACAGGGAACAGTCAATATCAAATCCCGCTGGACAGGAGTAGTGGGGACCCTTTGCCCTAGCATTGGAGTAAATCCTTTGTTAACCAATCTGAAAGCCCCTGACTTCAATTTCAGAGTCGCTTCACTGATCTAGTACGTTGGCTTGTTTAGACAGGATTAATATATACATGACCCAGGAACATTTCACTTGGGTTTTGTGTTAGGTTGAATAATGCTCTCCAGAATGACCGCATCCTAATCTCAGAAAACTGTTACCTTACATTCAAAAGAAACTTTGCATTTGTGATTAAGACTCTTTTGAGAGGAAGACTATCCTGCAGTATGTAGGTGGATTTACCATAATCAAAATGATACTGATAAGAGGAAGAGAGGAGGTCAGAGAAGAGAGAAAATGCTATGCAGCTGGCTTTGAAAACAAAGGAAGGGTCCCTGAGCCACAGAATTGGGCTGCATCGAGAAGCTGCAAAAGGCACAGAAATAGTTTCCCTGTGGTCTCCAGAGGAAATGCAGCCCTACAGACCCATTTTAGACTCTTAGCTCCAGAATTTAAGAGACTATGTTTGTGTTTTTAAGTAAATTTCTAGTCATTCATTATAGCAACAATTAGAAATTAATGTAGAACTGTATACAGCACAGGAATTGATAAGATTCAGAGAATTTTTTGTGTTGGAGTATAATTGTTATTCATGTAAAAATTGTGAATGATGTCAAATATAGTTTTCTTACTTAGCATTCATTTCCAACCTCTTCCTTGCTTTTCTTAATTTTACAGACTAACAACTAAAACTGACTTGCACAAGGTACCTTTCAATGGTGAGAGCTTGCTAGAGAGACCAGTCATTTGTGTTTTCATGAGATTGTTTCTATTTCAGCACTGAAAATATAATATTTGAGAAACAGGCAAAACTGTAATGCCACATTATGTCTTTCATGGTCCCTAGACACTTTTAACTTTGTGGATCATATTTTCTTAACTGCGAGTATGTAAGTACAAAGGGATACATGAATAGAGTTTAGGGATTCATGAACTTGGATACGAATACGTCACATTTTTATTTTTACTAACTTATAATTGAAATGTAGTGCCATTTTCAGTTATGGACATAAGCAACAAATATTCATATTAGCAATATCATGGCTTGTCACTAACAGAATTCACAGATATTTCTGTATCACATTACAGGTGTAAATATTTTGAACTATCTTTTATGCTTATAACTCTTAAAAGTTATGGCAATTTTTAGACACAGAGCCAGGTATTGATATATAATATATTAATAAATAGATGTATTATTATATCATAATTTCTAATATTTTGATAACTCTATGTCAATATACTTGATTTATTTTATAATTTTATGCTTTTATTTAAAAAAAATATTGTTTTGAGAGGATATTCACTTCACCAGACTGCCAAATGGGTTCTTGGAACAAAAGGGTTAAGAAGTATTCCCCTAGATAGAATTACTCAACTAAAAATGGAGAAGGCAGGCAGCATCTGTTTGCATAACTGATGGGTCTGCCAGATCTAGAACCTGGAACCAATTCCCCATGGATACTAAGGGACAACTGTAATTGAGTCACTGCCCATGCAAATAGGTATAAAAAGTCAGTAATCATAGAATTGAGTTCTGGTAAAAAATTTTGCCCTAATACAGTGAGACAATCCGTCCTTAAGCATAACTTGTTGAAACAATTACTAGCACTGTGGTGAGGAGCATTAGCTGTCCTGGAATAAAATAAAAGAGACAGTAGCTTGAGTACACGTGCAATCTCAGCAAATGTTGGACAGAAAGGGCAGAAGTTATGTAGGTCATGATTTTCCTGTGGCAAGTCAGTTGAGCAGAGATTAGGCAAAGAAAACTGTGCCAGCATAAAGATTCTATTTTCATTATATCTGCTAATATTCTGTTTGTGAAACTCTATAACTATTGGTACTGAAAATCCTTTGCCATGCATGGTAGGAAAGGCAGCCAGAATACATTAATAATCTAATCTACCATAACAAATATGAGCAAGGATATAGTCTAAAAGATATATTTTTGGAAAGTGGCAGTGTAAATGGACACAAACACCTTGGAGAACAATTTGAAAATAAATAAAAATGGTGGTCATTCAAATATTTTACAATCCAGCTGGATCATTATTTTACAAAATACCTGTTATAGTGATTATCTCTGAAAAATCAAGAAACTCGAAATGAACTGAGTATACAAAATGTTTCACTTACATTAAAATTTTAATTTTACTTTGTGTGGAAACAGAGTAGATTCTGAAATAAGGTGAAGATGTTAAAATTTGATGATTTGGGGTGGTAGTCATGTCAGTACTTTATATTATACATATACACACACTTATAATGAATACATTATTTTGCTCTTTACACTTTACTCACAGTTGAGCTATTTTTGAATTTATACTAAGCTAAAGAAAAAAGTACCATTGCTGTAGAAAATTATGTCCAGACATTTATAAAAGTTAGCATTATTATTGCTTAATTATTGTGATTCTCTGGTAGACTGTCACAAGGTAAAGGAGGTTTTTGCTTCAGTTTTTAATATTCATGAGACTTCAATTAATTTAATATACAAAATTAAGAAACAATCACAAATTAAAAATATGGCACAATTTAGTGAGTTTTTTCTATGACTACACAGTAATTGTCAGAGAAAGGATTATAGCCAAGGCACCTGATTTCATAATCTTAACTTCAATGCAATTCTGTTTTTGTTGCATGAATAAGTAGATAGCTCTTTTTTTACAATTTTCACTGAATTACAAAAAGGCTAATTGTTAAATTATTCTATTTGAATCTTTATAGAAATTTTAATGGTTAGGAATTAAACAGAAATCACATCAGATATTTATTTTAAATGAGAACTTAATGTAGAAAAACTGAATAACTGATAATAACTGAAAAGGGGAATACTGAGATATCACTCATGAATGGCTGGGAGAATAATGGGAAGAATTTGAGTTTTGAAAATATAGAACATTAGAGAAACTCTGAAAAGCTGGGACTTATAATCAGATATATAACAAGGAATTTGCTTCTATGGAGAATAAAAACACATAGAAAATAAAATGACAAATAATTTATGATATTCTCATTATTCTCCCCTAATAGCAGTGGGGGACCAGAATGCAAACATAAAGTATGTAAAGCCAATTATTTTAAACTTAATATCTATAATTTTTTTTCATTTCCATTGCAACAGAGTAACTTCCTAAAGTGAAATAAAGATCACAGCTCTTGCCACCAAGATTTTTTAAATGGAATTTTAATCAGATTTTATGATGAACTAAAGCAATATTTCATAGGATAGGTTGCTAGTATTTAGGCTTCACATAATGTTTTCTTCATTCAATATCAGTAAATATTGTGCATTAAATAATTTAAAAATAAAGAATATTCCATCACTACTATTCCATCTTATTCTGTCCTGTATTATATTTTAATATATTGTTAATATTATTTTAATTGAAAAATCATAATTGCATACATATATGAGGACAATATGATGTTTTGATATGTGTAGACAATGCTGAATGAACAAATCTAATTATTATAGCAGCAAAGTTTGACCTTACTATTCCAACAATATGGGACCATTTGAAACAAATCAGCAAGGTAAAGAGGCTGGATAGATGGGTTCCACATGAATTACTTGAGCATCAGAAGAGAAATCGTCTCAAAACTTGCCTTTCTTTGCTGTCACAACATAAAGGTGAACCATTTCTACACTATATTGTTATATATGACAAAAATGGATTATTTTTGACAATTACAAGCATTCGACACAACAGTTGGGTAAAAATGAAGTGCCGAAACACAGTCCGAAACTGAATATTCACCGCAAAAAAACTAATGGTGTCTGTTTGGTGGTCCAACACTGGTATTATCTACTACAGATTCATGAAACCTGGTCAATCGATTACAGCGTATGTCTACTGTAACCAACTGGATGAAATGATGAGGATGCTTGCAATTAAGCAGCCAAGATTGGTCCATAGAGACAGGCCAATCCTTTTGCAAGACAATGTTAACACAGACCATGTGTCACACAAACAACGCTGCTCAAACTACAGAAGCTGGATTTGGAAACTGTCTGTCAGCCACCATTTTCACCAGATCCTGCACCAAATGACTGCCGCTTCTTCCAGGCTTTGGACCACTTCTTGCAAGGAAAATATTCAATTCTCAACAAGCTGTGGAAAACGCCTTTTGCGATTTCATCACCACTAGCTCTTCAGGCTTTTTAGCTGCTGGCATAAACAAGCTACCATTGAGATGGCAAAACTATGTTGATAATTTAGGCGCATACTTTAATTGATTTTGCTGCTACTTGTTTGAGATATAATAAACTACACTTTTGATTCAAAATGAGATTTCATATTTAAGGACCTAATAATTAATATATCCATCACTTCTCTTATCTATCTTTTTAATTTAATTTTTATAGAATTAGAGGATACATATGCAGATTTGTTACATGAATATCTTGCTTATTTGTGAAGTCTGGCTTTTTGTGTAACCCTCACCTGATTAGGGTATGTAGTACACAACAGGTAATTTCTCAGACCACATTTCACTCCTAACTTCCCACTCTCCCATCCACCTACCTTTCCAAGTCCCCAAATGTTATTCCACTCTGCATGTCCATGTGTACTCATTATTTAGCTCACACTTATAAGTAAGACCATGAGGTGTTTCACTTCCTTTTTGTGAGCTATTTCACTTAAGATGATGGCCTCCAGTTCCATCCATGTTACTGCAAAGACAACCATGTTTCATTTTTCTTTTATAGCTGAATATTGTTCCATGGTAGGTGGGTGTATGTATGTGCTCATGTGTATATCTATCTATATATACATATGTGCATATGTATATCTATATATATGTGTGTTTGTGTTTATATCGTATTTTCTTTATCCAGTCATTAACTGATGGACCCTTGGGTTGATTCCATATCTTTACTATTATGAATAGTGCTACAATAAATATATGAATGCATGTGTCTTTTTAATATAATGATTTATTTTGCTTTAGGGAAATACCTAGTGATGTCATTGCTGGATCAAATGGTAGATCTATTTTTAGTCCTTTGAGGAATCTCCATCCTGTTATCCATAGAGGTTATATTAATTTATGTTCCCACAAAGAGTGTATAAGCATTGCTTTTTCTCCACATCTTTGCCAACATTTATTGTTCTTTGATTTTTCAATAATGACCATTTTGACTGGTATAAGATGATATCTTATTGTGGATTTAATTTGCATTTCTCTGA
>CAUYRT010022002.1:0-18678 GCA_963574885.1 Lepilemur ruficaudatus
TACAGGCATGTGCCACCATGCCCGGCTAATTTTTTCTATATATTTTTAGTTGGCCAATTAATTTTCTTTCTATTTGTAGTAGAGACGGGGTCTCGCTCTTGCTCAGGTTGGTTTCGAACTCCTGACGTTGAGCGATCCACCTGCCTCGGCCTCCCAGAGTGCTAGGATTACAGGCGTGAGCCACCGCGCCCGGCCTAAAAGTTCTTAATTTTAATGTAGTTCAATTTATCAATTTTGCTTTTTATGGTTTGTGGATTTTTTTATGTCTGAAGAAGTCTTTGCCTACTGCAGATCATGCAAATACTCTCCAAAATTTTCTTCTAGAAATTTTATTGCTTTCCCTTTTAAATTGAAGCTCTATGGTGCATTTCAAATTAATTTGTGTGAACGATGTGAGGTAGAGATCAAGATTTTTTTAAACATATGGATATTCAGTTGATCTAGCACTGTATTTTTTAAAAATTGCTCTTACCCCACTGGATTATAGAATACCTTTGATATAAATCAAGTGGGTCTGTTCCTAGAGTGTATACTCTGTTCCATTGGTCTATTTGTCTGTGTTTGCGCCAATACTATTCTCTCTTAATTACTGTAGCTTTATTGTAAATCTTGATATCTGGTAATATAACTTCCTCCAAGTTTTTTCTTCAACATTTTATGGGGGGGGGGTGTTATACTCTGTCCTTTGTGTTTCCATATATACTTATAATCATGTTCCAAATTTAAAAAATAGCTGTGGCATTATGATAGGAATTGCATTGAAGCTGTGGATCAGTGTGGAGAGAATTGCCATCTTAACAATATAGTCTTCCAGTCTATGGACAGGAATGATCTATCTATGCTTGGGTCTTTAAATTCTCTCATGAGTGTTTATGGTTTACAATGTAGAAGTCTTGCCCATCTTTTGTGAGAGCTATGGCTAGGTATTTTATGTTTTTAAAAAGCTATTGTAAATGGTATTGCTTATTTAAATTTTATTTTCAAATTGTTTCATACTAATACATAGAAATATAATTAATTTTTGTATTTTGATCTTATAAGCAGCAATCTTGCTAAATTTGCTTATTTTTCACATTTAATAGTTTATAGATTCTCTTGTATTTCTTATGTATATAACCATATCATTTGAGAATAACAATTATTTTAATTATTTCTTTCGATCTTTATAATTGGTTATTTGTTTTACCTTACTGCAATGGCTAAGATGTCCAGAACAATGTTTAATGGAAATAGTGATACTCTTACTCCTGAACTTAGGGAAAAAATGTTCATTGTATCACCACTATTTATGATGTTAGTGGTAGGTGTTTTTTTTGTTGTTTGTTTTTTGAGACCGAGTCTCACTCTGTTGCCCAGGCTAGAGTGGCGTGGCATCAACCTAGCTCACAGCAAATCAAACTCCTGGGCTCAAGCAATCCTTCTGCCTCAGCCTCCCGAGTAGCACTACAGGCATGCACCACCATGCCCGGCTAATTTTTTCTATATATTTTTAATTGGCCAATTAATTTCTTTCTATTTGTAGTGAAGACGGGGTCTCACTCTTGCTCAGGCTGCTTTTGAACTCCTGACCTTGAGCCATCCACAGGTCTCGGCCTCCCAGAGTGCCAGGATTACAGGCGTGAGCTACCGTGCCCAGCCTAGTGATAGGTTTGTAGGCACCCTACATCAGATTAATGAAGTTCTTATCTATTCCTAGTTTTCTAAATCGTGAATGGATGTTAAACTTTATCGAATGTTTTCTCTGCTTTTATTAAGATAAATCATATAGCTTGCATCCTTAATTCTGTACTATGGTGAATTACCATGATTGATTTTCAAATGTTAAACCAACATTAAGTTATCCTTAACTAGGGTAAACCTTACTTTTCATGATGTGGTATCTCTTTTGTGTATCATTGGATTTAATTTGTTACTATTTTGTTTAGGATATTTACATCTATTTATGAGAGATATTGCCCTGTAGTTTTCTTTTCTTGTAATATTTTGTAAACTTTTGGTATCAAGTTTTGTTGGCTTTGTAAAAAGAATTGAGAAGTCTTCTCTCTCTTTTATTATCTGAAAAGAGTATGTTAGATTGATACATTTCATGTGTACTTGAAAAGAATATTTATTCTGCAGTTGTTGGTATAGTGTTAGTGTGGATAGTCCCCCTTCTCGAGCAAGACTTTTTCTCCTAAGCACTGTGAGACTGAAGGCGATTTCACTCTGCCAATATAGCTGTCTTGCAGCTTCCTGCATCACTTAAAATTCAGCAAATGTTCCTTTAAGCCTTGCATTAGGAGCTTCCTAGTTTTCAAACTAATATACTAAAAAGCTCTACTTCTTTCTATTTTCACCAGTATAGTCCTTCTGCCTGGGCCATTCTCAATTCCCAGGCTATGTCCAAAATCTTTAAATGCTCGCCGGAAAGAAAGTGGCAAGTGATTATCAATTTATCTAGGAAGGGCTCTTCTTTCTAGAATTTTGGTTCATCTATTTCTTGTTCCTTCATGAGTGCTCTGATGTTTTAAAAATGTGATTGCAATTAATTTTTTCCAGTTGGTTAAGCATGTGATAACTGCTGTCCTTAAAGGTTGATGCAGTGACATCTATTTTTTCTAATTATAATAGTAATGCATGCTGTATTAACTTTTGCTAAGTTATGCTGCATAACAGATGACCTCAATATTTCAGGAGCTTCCAACAACAATCGTTTATTTTTTGCTCTTTCTCCACATTGGCTGAAGGTTGGCACTGGCTCTGCTCTTGTTTCACATGTCTTCTGATTGTAAGATCCAGGCTGGAGAACAACTCCTATTCTTGTAACAGAGGGGAAAAAAGAAAGAGGCTTGGCAGAAATACACAGTGGCTCTTAAAACTTTGTTTGGCTATTTGTTTATATGCCATTGGCCAAAGCAAATCAGTGGCCAAGGCCAAAGTCAGTGGGGCTGGGATGTTTACTCTGATAGGAATATTGTAAGTTATATAGCAACAGGTGGGGGTCATTAACCTTTAGAAGGAAAATAGATTGAATAATTGCAAATTGTCATAAAGTCTACTGTACTCGTGCTAATTGAAAATAAATAAAATACAGAGATGTGTAATGCTCATAGTAGAATTCTACCTTCTGCCTTCCATGATAATCAGTGATGATACTTTTGTGTATGCTCAGGATTAGACCTTATTGTCCTAACTTTGTGATATCTTTAAAAATAAAGGTCTTGACATGTAAGACCTTAAGACCTTTTTTTTCCAACCATGTACTCGTGAGAACAGTAGTCCCCTCAAACTAGCTACATTTAGTTCTTGCTTTAGTAGGTAGTCCCAGACTTACTAGAATGTTCGATTTATGGTTCTAAATATAAATATGGTTTTAAATATAAATATCTTTAACACAAGTTTGGATCTGATTCCTGGTATGTCAGTGTCATCACTTTCTCATTCTCTGAGAAAAGATAAAAATCAGAAGCCTGAGATTTCATAAAGGATATATATATATATGTACATATATAATTTTTTTTTACAGGAGAGAGTGTTAGAAATAGTAAAAATCAAGAACAAAAAATTCTTGATTTAGGTCAATTATTTCCACCTAATATGTTTCAGAAAATTAAAGACTCCCTGTTAGAATGAAAATACTCATGAGGATAATTAAGTTTAGTCATTTATATGTATAAATATTTTTCTATTCAGAGCAATTCTTAGTGAGTTCAGATTTTCATGAATGAGGTCCATTGGTAGGGGAAAGTGAAAGTGATTTTGTCATATTGGGAGATAGGGCAAGACTCAGTATCATTTGAGAGTTTGAACAGTGAAGGGCTCTAAGCATTGGGACATGGAGGGAGGAAAGGAAGGTGAGAGAGGCCTAGGAAACATTGTCTAACTTGTAGTTTTGTCTTAGGTTTATCCTTTTGGAGGTTGGTATGCCAATGAAAATCAAATTTGCAAGGTAGCTTGGTGCTGTCAGTACCATGGACAGAATGACTTGAATAATGCACATCTGGATTCAGATTCTATTCCAGTTGTATCACTTGAAAACTGATTTGAGCAACTTAAGTCTTATTTATGAAATAGAGATAATTAACTTATTGATCCTATCATCTTCTAATTGTCTCTCTAGTCATCACTTCTATCTAACTTAATTTCATGGTATTTTGTTATCTGTAACCTGAATCCTCAACTCTGTTTGCATACAACCTCAAGTTTCTTGTTTCACTCTCACTTGGTCATACTCATTTGGAAAAGCTACAACCCATCTTAAATCCAGCCTTTCTTCAACTTTAAGTCTGTACCTATGAAGCTATTTGTGTCTTGAGGAAAATGCAGAATCATACTGACTAGTTTTACTTAAATTCATCATCACAAATATAAAACATCAAGTGAGCCCTTAAAACTACCTGGCATTCACATTATATGTTCCTGGATCATTTATTCTTCTGTTTTCTTAAATGACCTATTCCGTGTTTTCTCTCATCAGACTTTCCAACAAACATCTCATTGCCAATCTCTCCCTCAGCTGACAATTTTGCTTCCTACCTCACTGAGAAAATTGAAACAATCAAACTAGAACTTGCATAGACTCCTTTTACCACATCTACTCACCTACCAATATAATATCTCCATATACTCTGTCTTCTCACCTATTTCTACCTTTCTAAAGCCAATCTCTCCATTTGTCTATTAGAATCTGTTTCCTTATGCCTAAAGACATTGCTACAGCAATTGTCCGCTCTCAGTCCTGTGTCATAAAGTTTTCTTGGTACTGCATCACTGCTGTAAGAACACAAACCTACTAGTGTTTCTATCTTTAAACCATCTTTGACTTGATGCTACTTCTCTTACCAAATAACACTCTTTATTTGCTCCCCAGATGCAATAAAATCCTTGAAAGAATTGTTTATGCTCATTGTCTCCAATTCCTTTCTCCTGGTTTCCTCTTAAATCCAGTACAATTAGGCTTTTGCTGTTATCACTGACCTGAAATTACTCTTGATAAGGTCACCAGTGACCTTCGTATTGCTAAACCTCAAATTAATTTCTCAATACTCATCATCTCCCTTGAGTTAGCAACAGTATTTGATATAGTTGATCATTTCTTCTTACATGCATCTTCTTCACTTGGCTTCTGGGATGTTATACTTTTAAAAAAATCTTTCTTTGTGTATCATTCATCCTCATCCTCTCATCATTCTCTTAAAAGTTTAAGTATTTGTCTTTGATTCTCTTCTCTATCTACACTCCCTTGATGATCATGACTGTAGACACCAACTACATGCTGACAATTTCTAAATTTATAAACCCATTTAAGCCCCCCTCCTGAATTACACACACATATACTCTTATATCATCTATACCTACTTGACATTGCCATGTAGGTGTCTGATTGACATAATTAATATATCGCAACTACTGATTCCCTGCCTAAAACTTGCTCTTCTCAAAGTATTGGTCAGCTTAGTAAATGTCTACTCCATTTTTCTAGTTGAAGCCATCCTTGATTCTCCCTTACTTACTCCCACAATCAATTTGTCATCAAAATCTTGTCAAGCGCTACCTTCAAAATATGAAAACATCCAAAATGTGTCAATTTCCAAACACCTTCACTGATGTTAGCCTGGTCCAGACCACCATATCTCTCACCTGTATTACTGTAGTAACCTCTTAACTTGCCCCTTAGTTACCTTCTTCCTCCCCTCCCCCCACCCATCCATCTGTACACTGATCAGTTACTTTCCTATACATCCTTTTGCAGTCTTTTCTTAACACAGTAGTCTGAGCGATCTCTTCAAAAACTAAGTAAAATATTTCACTTCTTTGCCCAGAACTCTCCACTGGCTCCTCATTTCACTCAATATAAAAGCCAATGGCCTAAAAGGCCCTACAAGATCTGACCCCTAGTTACCTTTCTTTCTGTTACTTTTCTACTTCTATTGTCTTCGTATTTTCCACTTAAGCTATACTGAGCCTCTTTGCTTTTCCTGGTATATGTATTAATAGAAGGGCTTTCACCTTAGAATTTTGCTTGATGGTTCTCTCTGCCTAGAATATTCTTTCCCCAGGAATCACCAAACCAACTCTCTTAAATGTTACCTTTCAAACCACTATAATTAAAAGTGCAACCTCCTCTTCTTTTCACATACACCACTCCTCTATTCCTAATACCCTTTACCTGCTCTGTTTTTTCCTATAGCATTTATTGTTGTTTAACATAATTCTTATTTTAAGTATTGTTTTAAGATTTGTCTGTCTTCTTTTGTTAGAATAGCTCCACCATGGCAGGGATCTTCATCTATTTATTTTGTTTACTGATATATTTCAAGTACTCGGAATAGTGCCTACCACACATAGACACTAAGTAGATATTTGTTGAGTGGAAGAAGAGTGCATGCCTCTCAAGATTGTGTCAATATGAAATGTGATACTAAATGTGAAAATTATATGAACCTCAAACAATGACTGGCATTTTGTACGTGCTTGGTAATTTCACTCTTTTTCTTCCTCTCTTTCTTAGTTATTTGATTTGTCTGGATGTGTTGAGAGTGTTATAGACTTCTAGATACCCTGTTTCATCCCATTCTCCTTGGTGTAGCCTTTGGAACTCAACCCAGCTTTCCCTCATTCTTTTTACTCTCTTCCTCTACCCAACAGAGGGGTTGGAAGGAGTTAGAATTAAAGAAAGAAGAAGAAAAAGAAATCTCTCAGCATCTTGTAGATGGGTGAAAAATTCACAGGACTTCTATTTTTAATGATCTTATTCTCATTTTAGTAGGTCTCTTCTTTCTCTTTATATATTATTTTCTGTTTCTCAGTTTCTGGCATGTAGTTGATGCTTAACAAATTTTTGAATGACTGTTTTTCCCCTGTTGAGTGGAATTAATCTTTCCAAACACAGAAGTTCTCTTCTATGGATTAAAAGAAGCAAAAGAGTCTGAGAATTCGGGGTTTAATTCAGAATGGTGAGTAAAAGTTGATATCGTCTTATGATGCCTGGGCGAAGGGGAGAAAATATAGTTATGCAGTGAATTAGAAATAGGTTTTTGGCAAGAACAAGGTATTGAAAAATGTATAGCCCCTTAGGTTTTATAAAGCATTTGTTTGGGGGTTGTTTTATTCTTAAAAACCCTTGTGTTATACCAGTATTACAAATGGGGAAATTGAGGTTCAGAGTAGTGATATATCCTATACACAGTCAAACATTATCACAGTTGGTACTCAAACTCAGTTCTTCCTGATAAGTAATTTCATGTTCATTCTAGTAAGACAAGGAAACAGTGAGGAATAACGCTGTTTTGAGACATTTATCTTGGGTTCATAAATAAAGTTTTGGGGCATTTATCCTGGGTTCATGTCCTGGCTCCACACGTTATAGGTCAAATCCTTTCTCTGTACCTGATTACCTTTCACAGGATGGTAGTTATGAGACTTAAATCAGAGAATGAGTGTAAGAATACGGTCAAATGTTGTTTTGGTGCTATTACTCAATCACAGGGTGGCAGACTATGAATAGACAGATTATAGGAAATGGCATAACTGAGTAGAAGCAAGTAAGAATAAAGGCATAACCTCATTTTATTGTGCCTCATGGATATTGTGTTTTTTTACAAATTGAAGGTTTGTGGTAACCCTATATCAAGCAATTCTGTAGGAGCCATTTTTCCAATACTGCATGCTTACTTTTTGTCTCAGTGTCACATTTGGTCATTATACAATCATTTCAAACTTTTTTATCATTATTATTATATCTGTTATGTGATCTGTGATCAATGATCTTTGATGTCAGTATTGTAATTGTTTTGGGGTGCCATGAACTGCATCCATATAAAATGATGAACTTAAATTGATAAATGTTGTATGTGTTCTGACAGCTCCACCAACTGGTATTCCTCTTTCTCTCTCTTTCTCTCCCCTGGGCCCTCCTTATGACCTGAAACACAACAATATTGAAATTAGGCTAATTAATAACCCTACAACGGCCTCTAAGTTTTCAAGTGAAAGGAAGAGTTGCACGTCTCTAACTTTAAATCCAAAACTAAAAATAATTGAGCTTGATGAGGAAGGCATGTCAAAAGCTGAGATGGGGCAAAAGGTAGGCCTCTTGCAACAAACACTTTGCCAAATTGTGAATGCAAAGGAAAAGTTCTTGAAGGAAATTCGAAGTGCTACTACAGTGAACACAAGAATGATAAGAAACCCAAGAAGTATTATTGCTGATGTGGAGGAAGTTTTAGTGGTCTGGGTGGAAGATGAAACCAGCACAACATTCCCTTAAGCCAAATCCTAATCCAGAGCAAGGCCCAAACTCTCTTTAATTCTATGAAGGCTGAGAGAGGTGAGGAAGCCGCAGAAGAAAAATTTGAAGCTAGCAGAGGTTGCTTCGGGGGTGTAAGAAAAGAAGTCATCTCTATAACATACAAATGCAAGGTGAAGCAACAAGTGCTATACCAAGTTATCCTGAAGGTAAAGCTAATATCATTGAACAAGGTGGCTCCACTAAACAACAGATTTCCAGTGTAGCTGAAACAGCCTTATATAGATGCTAGAAGATGCCATCTAACACTTCAGTAACTAGAGAGGAAAAGTCAGTGCTTGGCTTCAAAGCACAGGTTGGACTTTCTTGTTAGGGTCTAATGCATCTGTGCGGGGAGGCAGGGTGGCGAGGAGATTAGCTACTTCTCCCCGTGAAGCCAGGTCCCTTAGATAGGGGTTGCCACAGAGGATAAGAAAATTGATAGGAAATAAGGAGAATAAAAGAATACACAGAGACTGAGGTATAGTTTATAGTTTTATATAAGAAAATCAGATAAAAGCCAGGGTACTCAGGAGTCTAGACCATATCTCCGTGAATGGCCCAGCATTATGGTTAGCTTCACATAGGTTTTTATAATCACAGATATCAATTACCAGTTGCCAGGGTAACATATTTACATATCAGATAGTGCGGTTGCTGTGGGAACAGGATTACATGGTAACAGGTAGTGCGTTAGAGTCAAAAGTCCTTTCAAAGGACTTCTAACAGTTTCTAATTTATCTTGGTGAACAAACAGGTACAAAGTCTTTCAAAGACTAACTTCTAAGTTCTAAGAGGTAGTTATCAATTAACAGAGGAATAACAAAGAGGTATAGTGACTCTGTATTTGTTTGATCTAGTTATTGTGTACTTAAGGCAGACAGACAGGAGAGAGCAGGAAGCCCAGCTCTACAAAACAAGTTGTTTATAACCAACTTGGGAAGTGAGCTTGGCTTCCATTAAAAGTCATCAGTTCTGTTGGGGAAAGATGATTGAGGAATTAATGAGATGTGGCTCATAAGATCATTATTTTATTATATCACCCAATATTGCTATATTAAAGACAGAAACAGGAGTTTGCAGAGTTTTGCCCTCAAGGAATATGTGAACTGATTAGTTCGTTTATCAAGGTCTGTCTCCACCTTGGGAGGGCTCTCAAGGCTCTGGTAAGGATGTTTTCCAAGAGGCTTACCAGTTATCTCATCTGTGAGGCCTTCCTGTTTCTTGAAAGGCAAGACAGGGTAAATATCTGGCTCCCATCCTGCTTATTATATATCAGGCTTTGTATTGAGCACTTTACATGTATTAACTCATTTTAAAGTAATAAGCTAATAAGTTATGGCCTATTATTTCATTTTTACATATAAAAAACTGAGGTGCAGAGAAGTGAAGTGTTATGTCTAAGTCACATAGCTTACTGACAGCTGGGATTTCATCCTAGGTAGTCTGAGTTGTCCACATTCTTATCTATTATATTATACTACAACTTTATTTCATTGAGATAAAGAACTTAAAGATAACATAATTATCTCTTTGAATGAAATTAGTGTTTTGATTTCAAAATCTTGTATTCAGGGATATCTACTTAAGAGAATTAGCAAAGTGAACCCTTGTTTCTGTATTTCAAAATAATGCTGAATAATTAAGGTATCTAGTTTTTAAAGTAGTATATACTATAAAGGTGTTACTTTGTGATCTTTGGCTTTTTTATGACCAAGTGATACCAATTTTAGATGTTTTGGTATAACTGAAATTGAAAGGAACATGACATTGAAATGGCTTCATTTCCGGTGAACCCACTGAAGTTACTCACCTGTCTTTTCTAAAAGAAGTTTTATGAATTTGAAATATGAATTAAAAGTAATATCACTGAAAAATTTATTCATATAACATAACAGTAAGATAACATATTTTTAAGTATGCAAATATTAATAAATCATGTTTGGTACTATTTTGTGAAATCTTTGAGTTATATTAGTAGTAACTTAGTTAAAAGAAGCTAGGCTTTCTTAAAAAAAAAAAAAGGAAGTTTAGTCAGTCCCATTTGAACTTTCTCATGATGGTAGTAAGGATAGATGGTATGCCATTTCCATGGCCATACTTATTTCTTTTAAAGAAATCATCCTGTCAGTTCTTAGCTTCTTTCAAGTTTCTTTGGTTGTTATTTGCTACCTAATTTATAGCTTTTCTCTGCATTCTGTCAGCTTCACTTTGTGTTTCAATGACCACGAAATCTCTGGCTACATTATTAAATGAACTGCCTCTTTTCTCTTCTGTATCTTTTCATTATTATATGTGGTAAATTGCAAAATGACTACAGTATCTCTTCTCATTATGAGCTAGGGTCTGTTATCTCACCCCTTGAATCTGGGGTTATCTTGTAACTTGCTTTGACCGATATAATATAGCTAAGGGCTATTTTACAATAAGTCCCCAACCTAGGCTTCAAGAAGTGCTGTGGCTCATTCATTTGCGTGTACTTCTGTTATGTAGAAGCCTGGACTATCCTCCAGGATGTTGAGGGATACATGTGGCCTAGTCACCCCTACTACTCCAGCTGACACTGACAGACATGTCCATGAGGCTATCATCCAGGCTTGAGCTGACATGTCATGCATGATCAAGCTCAATAGAGATTAGCTGAGCTGGTCAACTTCTCATAGAGTTTTTACCTTAAATGTCTGATCCATAGAATTATGAGCTAAATAAATGGTTATTTTTAAGCCATTAAGTTTTAGAATGTTTTTTGTTTTTGGTACTGACTTCTTTCCATTTTAAACGCTCAAAGACAGTACATTAAGACACTAAAATAACAGAGGAAGGGACTTCAGTTCCTTATAATCATTACACATCTCATAATAGCTCCTTATGGCACTGCATTGTAATTGCTCTATGAAGGGACAGCTAATTGGGATCAGACCCAGGACTTTAGCAGCATGAGATAAACCAAATGGAGTTGAGTCCTACTTCACCATGTTTTCTCTGCAAAGGGAGAGGCAAGGAGATGAAGCTCAGAGGTGTGTGGCCTTGGACATGATGAAGTGCCTGGTGCCCTGTGAACATCCCAGGTTTGTCCAGAAGAAACAATAGGAGACTCCAAAAGCCAGAAGGCAGAGCCCTCATGCATGTGCGTGTCCATACCCTGGTGGAGTAAGACATATTCCAGAGGCTGCAGTAGAATGGAGAGGCCCTTAAGCAGCCAGAAGGCCCGAATGTGCCTCTCTTCAGTAGAGATTATCCTAAGACCCTCCTTTGCCAAGCAATCAGATGCCAATTTTGAAGCTAGGAAACTAGAACTGAAGGCTTACAAAAGGCCATCTGCTGAGCTGAGCCTGCTGCTCACTCTGTACCAGGTTCTAGAATGGTTTGTCATATAGCAAAAGATAACAAATTACACATGCTCAAGTCTTTCCAGTCTTGTCAAAACTCTCCCTTGATTCCATGCTCCGCCTCTGAATACTTTTAAGGTTGTCCCATTTTCTACCCACAGTTATACTACCAGCTCCCATGTCCTGTCTGAGAACCAATAAGTAGTATTTTTCTACCCCCTTTTCAAGAATAGGATAGCTTCTTTCTGACTTTTGGCT
Organism: Lepilemur ruficaudatus; assembly: GCA_963574885.1. Taxonomy (NCBI): domain Eukaryota; kingdom Metazoa; phylum Chordata; class Mammalia; order Primates; family Lepilemuridae; genus Lepilemur; species Lepilemur ruficaudatus. The sequence continues at coordinate 11,854 of CAUYRT010022002.1, forward strand.
TTGTGCAAAAAGGCCAATTCCAGCTATCCTTGACTCCAACTGCCATTCCTTTGGGGACAGGCATTAAAACGGTAGCCCTTAAGAGGTGTATATTGGGACTTATACCTACAGGGACTATTGGATGTGAGCTCTACTCACTACTGTGGGTTTGAGTCCCATTTTTGTTTCTGGCATCCTTTTCTTTCCTTCACATCTATTTATCTTGATTTAAGGTCTCTACAGGATTTGATTTTCTGATCAACCAGTTCTTTCTTAAAATTCCTTTACCCTGTCTTTCAGTGGGACTACTCTTTCCTTGTTTATGACGTATTTTTATGGCCACTTATTCTTTAAGGGGTTTTTCTTCCTCTGTATTGTCTTAAATATTTGCAGTGTTTTGTGGCTCTGTCCCTGGACAGAGCTCATCTTACCCTAGATACTTTGGGAAAACCTTTCCTATATTGGTTAGCTTAACTACTACTTTTATGTTTTTGCCTTCTGTATCTAAGTCTTGAGCTAGAAAGTTTGTTGCTCTCCATACTCACATTCCATTCCTTATTCTCTTTTCTACTTGGTTATCCTCTAGGCATCTCTACATGCCCAAAATAGAACTCAGCCTTTATCTTTGAAATCTTTTCACTGCAGCTCCCAGCCTGGTTAAGGTAGATTAGAAAACTTGAAGTCATCTTAGACATTTTCCTTTCATTCTTCTCCACATCTGTTTACTCATTAATGTCTGACTCCTCAATATGTCTGGAAATCCATTTAGTATTCTTGTTTCCTTCCATATAATCACCAGCATAAGCAAGATAAGAGCATTTCTAGCTCATTAGAAAGTTACTTCACATTTCATACCTGACACTTTGTACTTCCCTCTATCTCCACCTCATTTTCTACCTGACCTATCCTGCATCGAGCTGTCAATTTCCAATGTACAACAATATAATTCCATTTACTCACCCCCTGTTTGTGTGATTTTTGTCTTTTTTTTTACTTCTCTACATGTTACAAACCCCACTTTATAGTGTTATGTGGTGTTTTAAATAGTTATTTGATTTTTAAGTGAATTATGAGAACAAAAACAAAGTCTTCATATTTATTTAGTTACCATTTCTGGTGTTCTTTTTCCTTCCTGTAGGTCTAAGTATCCATTTGATATAATTTCTTTTCAGCCTGAAGGTTACCCTTTAACATTTTTTATAGTGCAGATCAGCTGGCAGGCATTCTCTCAGCTTTTGTTTAGCTGAAAGTGGTTTTATTTCACTCTCATTTTTTTGTGGATATCATTGCTCAATATAAAATTCTAGGTTGTTACTTTTTTTCCCTCAGTGCTTTAAAGATGTCATTTTATTGTTTTCTGACCTCCAGTGAGAAGTTGGTAGTAATTTTTATTGTTATTTCTCTTTTTTTCCTTTTTTTGGCCCTTGTCTGGTTGTTTTCAGAATTTTTATTTTTGTTTTTCATCAGTAGATATGATGTGCCTCAGTGTAGTTCTTTCTGTATTTATCCTGATTGGAATTGACTAAACTTGAAAGTTGGTGTTTTTCAGCATATTTGGGAAGTTTTGGGCCATTATTTTTCAAATATTTCTTCTGCCCCAGTTTCATTCTTTTCTCCTCTGTGACCATAATTATTAATACATACACATTTCAGATGATCTGAAATTGTCCCACAGGTCCCTAAAACTTTATGTATTTTTATTCAATCCTTTTTCTTTTGTCAGGTTGGAGAATTTTGACTGATTGGTCGTCAACTTCACTTTCTTCTGTCATCACCAATATATTAAGCCCCTCCAATAAAGTTTTAATTTGAATTAAATTAAGTCCTAGAATTTCTATTTGGTCCTTTTTTTATAGTTTCTGTTTTGTTAATTTCTGAATTAATCTTAAGGATTTTTAACATGTAATAGTTAATAGTTTCTTGGCTTCTTTATTTTCCCTTTGTTTAATTAATTATTTTATTTTATTATTTTATTTTATTTTGTTTTGTTTTGTTTTTTATTTTTTTGGAGACAAAGTCTCATTCTGTTGCCCTTTCTAGAGTGCAGTGGCATCAGCCTAGCCCACTGTAACCTCAAACTCCTGGGCTCAGGCGATGCTCCTGCCTCAGCCTTCCAGGCAGCTGGGACTAAGGTGTGTGCCATTGTGCCCAGCTAATTTTTTCTGTTTTTAGTAGAGATGGGGTCTCACTCTTGCTCAGGCTGGTCTCAAACTCCTGGCCTCAAGCAGTCCTCCTGCTTTGGCCTCCCAGAGTGCTAGGATTACAGACGTGAGCCACTGCGCCCAGCCGTTTAATAAAATATCCTCTTATTTAAAAGTTTACAATTCGGGATTTTTACTTTTCTGAAACTGTTGTGGGTCTTTTTATGTCTGAAAACCACATGGACTTATGATTTATACCAGGATGAATATGTGATTAAGGGCAGGGATACGGATAAAAATGAGATTAAGGTTAGGTTCTATAGAACAGCAATTGCAACACATGGGACTATGGCTTTAATAAAGTCTTAAATTGAGTATAGTTCACAGGAGATTATTGGATTTCACTTGTGTTTTGCTCTTATACTATTAATTATATAGTCAGGGAATCAGAGACTTTTAGTACTTGAACAAACTTTAGAAATAATCCTAACCTCATTTTCGTTCTATTAAAATGTTCATGCTAGAATTTCATACACCCTGAGTTGAATAGTAGGTGATAGTTCCAATGCAGATTGTTAGGCCAAGAATGGTACAATATGAAGGATTCAATAGCTCTCAACCAACACATGACAGATAATTTATAACTTTACAATATTGGGAAAAAATTGGATTCATACTTTGTAGGATAAATAAGTCACTCATTCAAAAACAGAAGAAAACCACAAAAAGAAAGAACATGGTAGCATAAACACTTAATGTTTTTGTATTATGTCATAGGAAAAATCTCTGTAGCAGATTCTGAGCATATGGTAGATTATATAGAATGATATATTACACATATGGTATATTATGTCATATATAAAACATATGCATTTATCTATGCACACACATTTTCCTAAATTAAGTTCTATAACATTACTGAGTAGTAAATTTCTTCTTCCCTATTTTGATACAGGATCCATAAATACTTGTTAATAGAGGAATGAAATGAATATTTTGCAAATGTCTATATTTGCAAAATATAGACATTTGCAAAATGTCTATATTTTGTTTTGTTTATCACTGTATCTCCCTAGCATCTATCACAGTGTCTGGTATAAGGTAGGTGGTTAAATATTTGTTGAATGAGTTAATGAATATATCTTATTATAGCCTCCCCTCCCCCTTTTTAAAAGACTCATTGTTTTGAAAGAGTACACAGAAAGATGGAATTTCATTTGTATACTGACTGTACTACCAAATACATTGTCATTCAAAGTTTATGGATAAGCCCCAAGCAAAATCCTCTGAAGTACAGCTATTATCCCTCAGACTTTGGGTTTGTCTTAGTATTTGGGATTTCTCCTGCATCTCCTTAGATGAACAATTAACTTATCTGTTAATGAACAAGTAACAACTAAAACATTTTTATGCGATGAGTAACTACAATTATCATGAGACTTTTTTTAAATCCCCACTTCAGTGTTTTCCATTCATTTTGGTAATCACCTTCTACCTTATGTTATTGTTTGTTTCATGTGTAGTGATGCATTGCTTAATGCCTGAGAAATGCATTGGTATGAGATTTCGTCATTGTGTGAACATCATATTAATAGAATGTACTTACACAGACTTACATGGTATAGCTTACTACACACCTAGGCTATATGACATAACCTATGGCTATTAGGCTACAAACATGTACAGGAGGATACTGCATTCAGTACTTAGACAGTTGTAAGACACTGTAAGTATTTGTGTACTTACATGTATCTAAACATAGAGAAGATATGGTAAAAAATATGGCATTATAATCTTATGAGACCACCATCATATATGTGGTCTGTCATTGACTAAAACATAATTATGCAGTGCATGACTGTATATTAGTCAACTAGATTGCATATTGCTTAAGTATGAGGACCCTCTTTTATACAGTCGTTTTCTGCATTGTATAGTATTATTCATGTAGTTGATGGTCAATATCTATTGAATGACTTAAAAGGAGGTTTCAGAGCACAAAGATTATGTTTGAGACTGTTCATCTGTAAGCCTAGACTCTAAAGAGATGCTATTGTTTTTCTATGCACTTGCCTTTCTAAGGGAAACAGTTTCTGGACTTCCTGCCAAAGAGGTATGCTAAGCAAGCGTGCATTTTGTGTCTCTTGACATTATTCTTCCCAGCTGTGTAGCATTTTGACTTAGGAAGGGACACCTGATTCAAAAGAAGTCTAATCCATAGAGTCGACAGCATTCTATTTATCTCCTTGTGTGTAAGAATGATCTCTCTCATCTGATTAGGATTAGAAAAATGAATGATATAGCAATGGAGCTGAACTAACAAGATTTCATGAGGTTGAGTTAGCTTAAGTTGAATCTTGTATCAGCTGAAGTCATAAGGAAGTAAGAAAAATAAAGGATGGAAGGTAAACAAGCTAGTTAGTGGAAAGATTAGAGCAATGGCTATATGATACATAGGTACCATGAGACATTAACTGACTGCACCTGAACTGTTTTAAATTATGCAAAATAGAAACACAAGTATTTGAAGTTTTATACTTAAGAAAACAGGAATGACATTTTTTTTTTTTTTTAAAAAAAGGAAGACGTTGACATGGAATGGAATGACATTTTGATGTCAAATAAGTATATGCTTGTTTTGTGAATCATCTTTTGTGATCCTGTTAAGGATTTGTTTTTAAGTTTTGTTAGGCTGATTTATTTCACCTTTGCTCTTAGTCCATGCTATAGCCTGTAGTCCTAGACCCAGGCACTTCTGAGGTGTTTAACTTAAAGCCCAGGGTTATTTTGTCAAGGTCCTTTTAACTTGACAAGGCTTAAATTACAATATTCCCAAGACTGTGTGGCTACAGAGATCTCTGTTCAGATCTTCAGCTTCCCACCTGCCATTTTCTGTGGGCATTTTTAGAGTTTTGCATTGTGCATATGTAGTTTAAAAGTAAGTCAACAACTTGGGGGAATATATTTGCAGGTTTTTGTACTCCTATGCAATTCCTTTAAAGCTGTAGCCCCAGTGGTTTGACTACAGTTTTATTTTGCCCAGCCCCGAGCCTTCTTTCCAGAGAACTAGAAAGAAGGTATGGTAGTAGTTTGAGGTATAAGTTCAAGCAGGAGTCTAGCTATAGTCTCTGCTAGAGCTAGAGAACTTTAGTTCCTATTGCCCTATAGCAACTGACTGTTTACCTGACACTGCTTGCTTCTCTACAGAGGAACTCAATAGGTTTGTTGCCTTAGCTCTGCTTACCACTTTCCATTTTTATTTTGTTTCTGGACCACAGGATGGGAGTAAGGAGACACACCCATATATATATATATATATACACACACACACACACACAACGTATGTGTAGTATGTATTATATATACATAATTTATTTTTTAAGTTAATGTTGAATAAAATTGACTTTTTTGTTATGGTTCTATGAATTTTAACATACAACTAGATTCACGTACCATGAGCATAATCAGGATACAGAACAATCCCATCATCCCCCAAAACCTCCCTTGTATTTCTGTAGTCACACCCTCTGCCCACCCATAACCTCTGGCATCCACTAATTTGGTCTTTGTCATTGTAGTTTTGTCTGTTCAAGAATGTCATATCAATAGAATCATACAATATTTAACCTTTGTGACACTGGTTTTCTCACTTAACATAATGCCTTTGAGATTCATCCAAGTTGTTGCATGTATCAGTAGTTCATTCCTTTTTATTGGAGTAGTATTCCCTTGTATGGATATACCACAGTTTGTTTATCTGTTCACTAGTTGAAGGACATTTTGGTACTTTTCATTTTTTTTATGAAATTTTTAATAGATCCACTGTAAACTTTCACATACAGGTTTTTGTGTGAACATATGTTTTTGTTTCTCTAGATAAATATCTAGGAGTGGGATTGCTGGGTCCTATGGTAAGTGTATGTTTAGCTTTTTAAGAAACTGCCACAATTTTCTCAAGTGGCTATGCCATTTCACATCTCCACCAACAGTATATGAGAGTTCTAATTGCTCTGCATCCTTCCTAGTACTTGTCATTGTCAGTATTTTCTAATTTACTTGCTGTGATAGGTATATACTGGTATCACATTGTGATTTGCATTTCTCTATTGGCTAATGATGTGAAACATCTTTACATGTGCTTATTTGCCATTCATATTTCCTATTTGAAGTGACCGTTCAAGTTCTTTTGCCCCCTTTTTTTTTTTTTTTTTGAGACAGAGTTTCACTCTGTTGCCTGGGCTAGAGTGCCATGGCGTCAGCCTAGCTCACAGCAACCTCAAACTCCTGGGCTCAAGCAATCCTCCTGTCTCAGCCTCCCGAGTAGCTGGGACTACAGGCATGCGCCACCATGCCCGGCTAATTTTTTCTATATATTTTTAGTTGGCCAATTAATTTATTTCTAGTTGTAGTAGAGACGGGGTCTCGCTCTTGCTCAGGCTGGTTTCGAACTCCTGACCTTGAACGATCCACCCGCCTCGGCCTCCCAGAGTGCTAGGATTACAGGCGTGAGCCGCTGTGCCCGGCCTCTTTTGCCCATTTTTAATTGGATTGTCTTATTGTCCTTGAAGCCTAGCTAAATCTTTTTTTTGAGATTTTCTTCTTTTCTTTGTCATTATCATGTGTTTGGAACTGATAGGGTGAGTATAGGTATAAACTCACTATACCATCTTGATTGGAAATTCAAGGCAAAATATTCTTGAAGTCA
>CAUYRT010022004.1:0-33365 GCA_963574885.1 Lepilemur ruficaudatus
CGATTCCCCTGCCTCAGCCTCCTGAGTAGCTGGGACCACAGGCACTCGCCACAGTGCCCGCTCTATTTTTAGTAGAGACAGAGTCTTGCTGTTGCTCAGGCTGGTCTTACACTCCTGACCTCAAGCAATCCTCCCGCCTCCCCCTCCCATAGTGCTAGGATTATAGGCGTGAGCCACCATGCCTGGCCTTTACTGTATGTTTTTGTAAGGACACCAGTCATTGGATTCAGACCCATCCTAATCCCGTATGACCTCACCGTAACTTGATTATATCTCCAAAGACCCTACTTCCAAATAAGGTCACCTTCACAGGTCCCAGGTCTAGGACATCAGCATGTCTTTTCAGGCGGCAAAGTTTAACCCACGATACCTTTCTGCTGCCACCACCTTTATGGTGATACTGTCTCCATCTTGGTGATTGACCTCCACTTAGCTTAATTGAATCCAAACGGCCACTTCATCGGAACAGTTAATAGGTCAAAATACTATATCATTAAATGACACCATTTGCCCTTTTCACATAGATGAAATGTGGAAATATTGTCAGAATTGCTCAAGTCTGACATGTCCAAATACCATGCTTCATGGAATAATTATAGAGAAGAAAACAGACTGAACAACTCTGTCTCAGCCTGAGACTTGGAGACCCCATTTCCCATGTCCTTTTCTATCTAACAGAGGTGTTTTTGTTTTTCACTTAACCAGCTATTTGGTTTCGCTCATAAATTATTTATTTATTCCCTGCCTTATATTAGAAATTATTTAAAGCATTTCTGTGTGTGTGTATGTGTAAAACAAGATGGCCCAACTCACAGGTGAGGATAAAAGAAGGGGAAAAAGGTAGAAACAAGATGAAAATGGAGGCGAGAGGGAGCTGCAGGTGCGTCCCGTGACATCGGGTGGGTCACAGACCTGAATTTCCCAACAGGCAGCATGGAAAGGGAGACCTTGTGAGTTGCACAGTTCCACGGGTTCCATGGGGCTGTTTTTCAAATCAGCCCCGAACGCCGGCTTTGGGGATCGTGGTGAAGCGAGTTTCAACAAGGGCAGCTGTGCTGTGGGCTGGATGGGGATGTGGCAGACCTGTGAGACACGCTTTTCCTCGCCTGGGAATCTGATCAGGTGTGGTGTGAGTGTAAGACGGTTTCAAAGACAAGATGGAACGGTTTTTGGTGAACTCTGTACCTTCCTTAACCCGTTTATCACCCCACCCTTCCACGCCGGAGGTGGGGGTGGGCAGGGAGGCTAATAATGGCCTCTCTGGCTTTGGCTGAACCTCACCAGAGGCAGTCTTTTCAGCATTAAGCATTGCCGTAGCAATTGTTTTTACATTGTTGTTAATTTTGTTCTAAAAGTGTGTGTGGGGGGGTGCGTGTATGTGTGCATGTGTTTATGTGCAGTCTGTTCTCAGAGAAACTGCTGGAGCCAGAGCCCTTCTGCCTGCCCTTAGCCCAGCTGCTTTCACCCCTGCTGTTCAGGAGAGGACCTCTGATGCAGGACTCTTTTTTTTTTTTTTTTTGAGATAGTCTCACTCTCTTGCCTGGGCTGGAGTGCTGTGGCATCAGCCTAGCTCACAGCAACCTCAAACTCCTGGGCTCAGTCGATCCTTCTGCCTCAGCCTCCTGAGTGCTGGGACTACAGGCATGCGCCACCATGCCCGGCTCATGTTTACTATATATTTTTAGCTGTCCAAGTAATTTCTTTCTATTTTTAGTAGAGACGGGGTTTCGCTCTTGCTCAGGATGGTCTCGAACTCCGGGGCTCAAACGATCCACCTGCCTCAGCCTCTACAGGTGTGAGCCACTGTGCCCGGCAGATGCAGGACTTTAACATGTAGCCACCTGTTTGTCATTTGAAGATGAAAATAAACAATTCTCTATGTAATTGTGAACCTAGAAAAAACTATATGTGAGTTTACGAATGTATTACCATATAAAAAGAAGTGCTCTGCTTGGGGCCTCTAGAGTTGTCTTTCTGTGATAATATGACAACTTCTCTGCTCCTCCATGGCCCAGTTTTCCTGTTTTTCCAACAGGGGTAATACCGGTGCCTGTCTCATGGGTTGCTGTATGTGCTGTGTGTGTGAAATACTTAGAGCTGAGCCTGGCGCAGAGTCAGCACTCACAAAGTGCCAGTGGCTTCTGTTAACTGATGCTAATGGGGAACCTCCCAGGCCCTTCACACAGCATCCCAGAGGTGGCCGAGTCTTCATTATAGCTGTCTGTCCAATGACTTGACTATGTTATTCAGAGACATTTAAAAATTTTATCCCCCTCCCCTTTGGGGGGATCTATAGTTCAGTGTATCAGATATATATTTACGAGCTCATGAATATTTATTTTTATTCTCTTAAGCATTAAGGACTGGAATCTATAAACTTTTTTTTTTAAAGGCAGTGGCATAATTATAGAATTTTTGGAGTTGTCTTAAGAACTTTTATTAATCTAATTATAGAATACCTCATGAAAGAGTATATAGGTCTATTTTGTAATTTTTTTTTTTTTTAGTCTTGATACTTTATGATATTTCAAGACGACAAAAGTTACTTGCTGCCAGGGACTTTTGGGAAACCGTCACTATCATGTCCTTAGAGAATGGTTCAATGCCGATTGCTTTCTAGCTTCAGTCTCCTCCCACTATATTTTTCCTAAGCTCAGTGCATCACAGTCAGCTGACTTCTCCATAGGAATTAAGTAGCATTGAAGTTTTTAACTGTCTTTTTCAAAGATTGAATAATTTCTATGGCTGTCATAACAACCACCTTGTAAGTAGTTAAAAGAGAGCAGGTGAGAAAGGACAGCCCTTGGGCCTGGAACTTCGGGATTAACATCCAGTTGCAACTCTTTCAATTTAAGTCGCACAAACTTTGCAGCTGCATCGAAGCCTCCAGTCATACCAACTTCACTGACCAAGTGGAGGGGTTGGAGCAGATGGTTCCTGTGCTCCGTGCGAGAATGAGCTTTCCGAGGACCTCTCTCGTACAGCCGCCTTTATGTGTCTTGCAGGAAGTCCTTCTTTCCAGATAGTCATTGTTTGAGTTTCTGCACCCAGAAAGTTACGAAGGACAGCGATGGTAGGCAAAACACAAAAAATATTCACTAATAAGCAAGCTACTTAGTAAACATTGTCCCCATTCTAGCCTGTCATTTCCTTCCTACCATCTTTCCCATCAGCATCTTGCCAGTATTTTTGTTGTTTAACCCGTGTTGATCGTTGATATTGTGCAGTGCAAATAAATTGCAAATTGAGCAAAAGATAAGGATTTCACAAAGGCAGTGAAAGTAATATGGGAGAAGTATTTGAACAACACACAGAACCACCTACCGTAAGGCTTGACAATATGGGATTAGTTAACAGTTGAAGAAGAAAACTATAATAATAACTATAATATAACTATAATAAAAACTATAATAATAGTGAAATTATACTTGGATGCTTTTTGGTATTAAAAAAATAGTGAAATTGGTAGAAAGCCCTTAATTTGAATATCAAAGGATTGATATGAACATCACGTGATTGAGAGGCCCTTGAGAAAACTGATGATGCCGTTGATTATTTTCTGTAAAAATTACCTTCTGTGATTCTGCTCCAGAAAGACTGACATGAATTGATGAATGTTAGATGGTGCTATAATTTTGTTAGAACAATTACAAATACAAATTATTATTTGGTTCATTCTTTGCTGCTTTTGAGAATTAGTGCATCGTTGCAGATGTGACCTATATGTTGTTAAAATTGTTAAATATTTTATAATATCAACTTTTTTAGTTTGTAGTTTTGTTCCAAGGTGAAGTTTTAACCTTTTCTTCACTATCTACTATTAAATTTTGGTCTTCATTTTAAGTTAATTTAGTTTAAGTGATCCTGTTTTTCTGGTCTTAATTATCATCCATTAATGAGCATCTTCATTATCTGTTTGTTTCAGCTGTAGGGGGTGTACTGTGTTGGGTAGTGTCCCCAAAATTCATGTTCTTCCCAGAACCTCAGAGTGTGACTTTATTTGGAAATAGAGTCATTGTAGATGTAATTAGTTGAGATGAAGGCACGCTGGAGTAGGGTGGCCTCTTAATCCACTATGACTGGTGTCCTTATAAGAAGAGACAGAGACACACACAGAGGGAAGTTGGCCATGTGAAGGCACAGACACACAGGGAGAACATCCTGTGACTGCAGAGGCAGAGCTTGGAGTGATGGGTTTACAAGCCAAGGAGCACCAAGGATTGCTGGCAATATCAGAAGCTAAGAGACAGGCATGGAGCAGATCAGCCCTCAGAAGGAAGCAGTCCTGCCACCACCTTGGTTGTGGCCTTGCAGCCTAAGGGACTGTGAAAGAATACATTTCTGTTGTATGAGCTACCCGTGTGTGGTGGTTTGTTATGGCAGCCCCAGGAAACGAATACAGGGGCTTTTCAGAAAATTGTTCTACTCGTCTGTGGACTAGATGTTATTTCTCAGAGCCCAAGCCCCCAAAATGGCATAAAGATCAGTGGGAAATTGAATGAAAAGTTGTTTCATTGGCCCAAACTGAATATGGTTTAAATAACTCTTATCTTGCAATCTTCTCTGTATTAAGTTAATAGTTTCTGGTTCAAAGAGATTGAGTGATTCTGTTAATGACGGAGCTGGAAATGTTTTTCACTGTTACAGAATAAGAGCAGACAATTCTGTGTTCATCTCTGTATCAGTTGGTATTTGTTTCTCATGGCGACGCTAAGATTCAAGACAGGAATTTCACTAGCAACTTATACTTAAAGCCAGTGCATTATCTTTTAGATCAGGCTACATAAATATATTTTGGAGTAGAGGATCTTGAAGTTTGGAACTGGTTTTTTTTCAATAGAGAGGAATAATATGTCATTACCATAAATGTCCTTTCAAAAGAAATTTGAAGGCTGGGCTCAACGGCACACACCTGTAGTCCCAGCTGCTTGGGAGACTGAGGTGGGAGGATCAATTGAGAACGGGAGTTTGAGGCTGCAATGAGCTGTGATCGTGCCTGTGAATAGCCACTAGACTCTAGCCTGGGCAACATAGTGAGACCCAGTCTCTCTCTCTTTTTTTTTTTTTTTAAAAAAAGGGAGAAGAAAAAAATTGATGTGCTATTTGGCCCCAGCTAAAACCTGAGATTGTGTGTGTGGTATGCTATGAAATTAAAAGGCCAAGTTAGCCAGTGAACATCCAGTGTGAAATGTCTGGAACCGCCTACCTGGAGTCTTGTCCTGCATTGTCAGTCGCTGGCTCTAGTCTCCCAGTGTGTCGTGCCTGGCAGGCCACTAGGTTTGGGAAGAGGAAGTGAAACCTAATCAGTTACTATGAGATTTATAGCGGACCTGCTATTGCAGGAAGTGGTGAAAAGTTGATTGATAGTTTGCGACCGAACTCTACAGCAAGAAACAGGATGTGTGCTTTCCGTTCATACCCAGTGCCCCTCCCCACCTACGTGTCAGGCTTCTCTTGCATTTTGTTTTAGCTGCTTCATAAGGCTGTGGATCCCCCCTAAACTCAGTCACCAAATATAAAATAATGGAGGAAACTTCATCAGCCTAGCCATGGGAAAGGCATGTCCTTTCAGCTATTGCCATGCTCCTTCACAGTAGTTATGTCTACTGTGACTTGTCAGCAACCTTTAATTTAAAGAAAAATCCCCCAAATAGGGCATTCTTTCACATATATAAAAATGTAAAAAGAAAGTATTTTTTTAAGAAGTTATATGGTAGGATTACATTTCCAATAACTTTCTAAGAAGAACCTCTTTTGAGTGTGATTTTATTAAAATATGACTTTGTATGATCCGATTCTCTTTTAAATGCGTAGTAGATCCTAGAATTTACCAGGAGCGGCAGATTAGAACCAGCTCTGTTTGTGCCAGTGGTTGAAAGAACAAAATAGCTACTCTTTCAGGGCTTAAGTTTTTTCCCCAAAGGAATAATTTCCCTTTTTGTGAATAGTGATAACTAGATTATCTGTGTAAAATAATTGAATAAAAACAAATACAACTTTCATTCTTCGGACTATTGGGTCACATTCTGCACCATGCTACTTCAAAATTTAAATCACTTTTTATCCTAGTAGTCTTTAGGGGGAGAGTTCAGGAGTGCTTTTTCTATAAAGTTTCTATCAGAACTTTAATATTAATTTAGGAAACTAGCTAGCTTGAGGTAGCAACAAGCAAAAGTGGGATAATAAGAAATAGAAATGAATCAGCTTGGTGAAGGATCAGAAATGAACATCTAATTCTTTTTTTAATATATATTTCTTATATAACATATATTTCTTGCATAATTTAATGCTCAAAGTGAGAAACAAACTTTTACCTGAAGGATAAAAGTTCACATCATCTGGTTACAAGCAGGAGTTCCTGTTTGGGTCACAGGGCTCACCACTTTCCTGCGGGTTACAGTTGATACTTTCTAGTCCTGCCGTAGGTGGGGTGTGTTCTCTGGAAAGAGCCAGGATCCCAGGTAAGGAGCTTTGGAATTCCACATTCATCCTGTTATAACAGACAGTTAGGATATAACAACCGTATAGTAGACAGTAACAAAGATCCAAATAGTTTCAACTTGAGAATTGATGTCTCTAACATATTCAGTAATATTCACAAAAATAATTCAAATTTTAGTCTCCTTTTCTAAGCTTCTGTAGTTAAAGCTTAGATACATACTTCACTTAACATTACTAAGCTAAAGACATTAGTCACAGTACCTTTGGAGGATGCTGGGCCTTGTGCAAGTCAGAACTTGCTCCTTTGGAAGATGTTGAGTAGAGCTCAGATTGAGAAGAAGCAAAGTGTGTTCTTAGGAAGTGAAACATTGCAGAATCTGTGTATTCATGGGAGTCCCTGTGGTGGAATAGGAACAGTTGCTGGAGTCCTGAGGCTTGGGCTTCTAGTCTCGACTGCTCCTGGTTAGCTGGGTGAACTTCAGCAGCTCTCTTAACCCCTACAAACTTCTGTTTCCTCGTCTGTAATGCGGGGACAATAATGAAAACAATTCACAGGGTGGTTGTTAGGAGCAAGTGCCGCGATGTTTGTGGGACGTCCTCATCCTTTGTATGTTGTTGAAAGTATTTGTCATGACTATTAAAAATGAGATGGTCACTGAAATAAAAGCTTTTATTTAAAATTTTTATTTCTAATATTATAGGTTAATAAGAGGCATTGTCCTCTTTCCTAGGTTTATTGCTGTTTGTCCCCTAAAGCTGCGTGTCACTCCCCAGAGAGAACTCGCCTTCAGTGAGAAATACAGTGGAGAACTAGTTCGTAGGCTGACTGGCTCTTGGGCCAGAGATGTGCTAAACTGGGTCACCAGCTCTGACCGAATCCTTTACCGCTAGTCGTCAAGGTTTCTATATGTGGTGGGCGTCGTCTATGACACGGATGCAAATTATGTTGCAACCATCTTATTCTCATAACTATACTTTAAAAAATGTCGCAAGCCGATAATAAAAGTTCAACCAGGGTTTATATAGCTCTTGGTGACTCATTAATTGACTCCAGCTGATCTCACCTTGGCTTTCCTCTGTACCCTAGCCACCTGCCCTTTTCTAAGCGCTCTGGAAATTCTGGCACTTAAACCCAGGGCTTTCCTTGCGTCAGAGAAAGTTACCCATCAGCAGTGGCTGCCGCCCTTGTCCCATTCACCCGCTGTGCCTCTCACCCACCCACCAGTGCTGCTGATTACACACGAAGGGACAGCAGAGAGGAGGGGACCCAGCCCTGCACAAAGTCGTGCCAAATATTTTGACAAATGGTGTCTCAGGTACATTGGGCACTCAGATGAAAATACTGTCTCTGCTCAGTATTTCCCATTGCACCGTCTGTTCACATCAGCTCTGCCGAAACGAAAGCTCATTTCCTCAATATTATGGGATGGACTACACTTTTACAAATGAATTTATCTTGTAAACTCACTCTCATCCGGTTTGTGTCAGAGCCACTGAATGTTTGTCATTTCACCTTTGGAGTCACGGAAACACAGAAACCATGTCAGCATGCTTACCATTTTCACTCACTGCCACCTTTTTTCAGTTGTCACATCAGATTATCCTCTTTAATAATAAAGACATAGTTTTGGAGAACTGCAGTTTGTGTTATGACGGTTCCTTTAGGAACAAAAACAAAACAGCTAAATGAAGCCTGGTACGGTGGCTCACACCTGTAATCCCAACACTTTGGGGGGCCAAAGAAAAGGTATCACTTGAGGCCTTGAGTTTGAGTTCAGCCTGGGCAACATAGCGAGACCTCATCTCTACCAAAAAATTTAAAAATTAGCCAGCTGTGGTGATAGGCACCTGTAGCCCCAGCTACTGGAGAAAGGCATACATATGATGTGCCTTTTGTCATTGTTAAACAATGAGTCTGGATTGGCCCATGGCGAGCTTCATTCATCGTACAGCTGTAGGCTGTCCCTTTGTATGGATATGCCATAACTTACTTAACTAGTCTCATATCAAGGACATTTGGTTGTTTCCCATTTTGGGGTATTAAAAACAATGTCATAGTAAATAACCTCAGACCTGTGTCATGTAGCACATGTGCTACATGTGTTTAAATTCCAGACATGGGGCTGGCTGGACCAAGGGTACGTACATGCTCAGCTTTGAAAGTTATTACCAGGTTCACGGGGTTGTAGCTATTTCATCTCCCTGTGACGATCTACGAAAGCACCTCTTCCCCAACAGCCTTGTTGACAGAATGTTATCAAATGCGTGGATATTTGCCAATCTGATAGATGAAAAATCTATCTCAACATGACTTTAATTTGTATTTCTCTTATTTGACTGAAGTTGAACGTCTTTTCCTATATTTAAGACTCGTTTGTATATCCTTTTCTGAGAATTGTCCGCTTGTGTCTTTTGCCCATTTTTCGGTTGAATTGTTACATCCATTTTTAGGAATTCTGCTAGGAGAATTAGGCCTTAGGCTGTGATTTGAGTTGCAAATATTTTCCCTAACTTTGTAGTAGTCCTTGACTTCATGATTTCTTTCTTTGGGCCCAAAAGAAGTTGATTTTTACTTAGTTGAATTTATCAATCTTTTGTGGCTTCCGAATTTTGAGTCATAGTTAGAAAGGGTCATAAAGGGAAATCTCCTCTGTATCTTTGTATTGCTTTAATAGCTTCATTTTTTACATGTATCTTTGATCTATTATGGAATTTATCCTGGTGTGCCATATGAAGTATGGATTCAATTTTATCTTGTTATTTTTTTGAAGCGATATACCCTGTTGTCCCCAGGCCAATGAACGAGTAGTCCTAATATTCCTTCTTAAAATGTTTTTCAAGGTCCAAAAAGTTGGCGGCTCTTGCAGAAGCCTTAAAGAAAGTCTCTCTCACAAAAGCCCAGCTGGGATTGGAACTGGAAGAACTGGAAGCAGCAGCCCTTCTTGTCCAAGAGGAAGAAACTGCGTTAAAAGCAGCCCATTCCGTTCTGGGGCAGCAGACACTTGGCTCCAGTTCCAAGGCAAGTGATTCAGAGGAGTCGGATAGCACCACGTCATCTGGAACCTCAGACTCAGACTCAGACTCAGACTCGGATTCAGATTCAGATTCAGAACAAGACGAGCTCAAAGAGAGTCAGTCCGAGACGGTCGGTTCTTTGCTGGGTCCCTTTCTGGAGGAAAGCAGCGCCCTGCTTATTGATGACGGTGGCGGGTGCAGGACCACAGCCACCCAGGGGTCTGATGTTATTCAGGAGAAGCCACGCACCTCTTCCTGAGCTCTTGGAGTGTCTGGGCCTCTAATAGAGGAGCTTGGGGAACAACTGAAGACTTTGGTTCAGGTTTCGGAATCCAAGGGCGCCACTGCCGTAAACCATAGCAACATGCAAGACAGAGACAGCCATCGCGTGCCAAGTCATTGACTCTGTGTGGTTTTATTCACTGTCAGGGATTATGTCAGATTTGGTTTTATTTACTGAATTAGAGTTCCTCATTTTCACCTTGTACTTTTTCTTAGTACATACAGTCAGCTCTCCAGATCTGTGAGTTCCTCATCCATGGATTCAACCAACTATAGATCGAAAATATTTAAGAAAAAATTGCATCTGTACTGAGCATGCACAGTCTTTTTTCCTTGTCATTATTCTCTAAGCAGCATAGTATAACACCTACTTCTATAGCATTTACCTTGTATTTAGGTATTGTAAGTAGGCTAGACATGATTTAAAGGGTATGAGAGGATGTGCATAGGTTATATGCAAATACTACTCCATTTTATATCAGGGCCTTGAGCATCTGAGGATTTTGGTATCTGTGGGGGTCCTGGAACCGTCCCACACACACACTGAGGGGTGACTGTACAACATTGTTTTCCAGTGAGCTAATGCTTATGCCTTTTGGTTTCCTTATTGTAACTTTAAAGATAAAGTTTAAAGTTCTAGATAGTTCTACTGCCAGAGTCTCTAGAACGTAGCACCCAGTAATACTTTCATTGTAGCTTTACTGAGGCATACTTGACCCACAATAAACTGCACAAATACCGTGGAGTTCTACTCAGCCACAAAAACCAATGGTGATCTAGCACCTCTTGTATTACCCTGAATAGAGCCAAAGCCCATTCTACTAAGTGAAGTATCCCAAGAATGGAAAAACAAGCACCACATGTTACTCACCAGCAAATTGGTTTCACTGATCAACACTTAATTGCCCATACCGTAATAACGTTCATCAGGTGTCGGGCAGAGGGGATGGGTATATTCACACCTAATGGGTGCGGTGCACACAGTCTGGGGGATGGACATGCTTGAAGGTCTGACTCGGGTAGGGCAAGGGCAATATACATACCCTAAATATTTGTACCCCCGTGATATGCTGAAATTTAAAAAAATAAAGTATACAATGTGATAAATGTTGGCGTATATGTACACCAAGTAAAACCATCACCACAACAAGGTAATGAATGTACCTATCATCCCCAGGTGTCCTCATGTGCTTTTGTTACTCCTTCCTCCCAATGGTCCCCTTGTGCCACCTATCCCCATTCCCCAGGCGGCCACTGATCTGCGTTCTGGCACCATACGTTAGTTTGCATTTCCTGGAATTTTATGTAAATTGAATCACTCAATATGCATCCTTTTTTTAGTCAGGCTTATTTTACTCAGTATAATTATTTTGAGATTCACCCAGGTGGTGGGTTTTTTCATTGCTGAGTACTATTTCATTGAATAGATGTGTCCACTTACCTGTTGATGGACATTTGGGTTGTTTCCAGTTTGGGGCTGTTATAAACAAAGCCTTTATGAGCATCTGTGTACAAGTCTTTGTGTGGATATATATGCGCTTTCATTTCTCTTAGGTAAATATCTGGGAGTGGAATGACTGAGCCATATGGTAAGTGTATGCTTAATGTTTGGTTGTGTTTTGTTTTGTTTTTTTTGAGACAGAGTCTCGCTCCATTGCCCAGGCTGGCATGCTGTGGCGTCGGCCTAGCTTACAGCAACCTCAAACTCCTGGGCTCAAGTGATCCTTCTGCCTCAGCCTCCTGAGTAGCTGGGACTACAGGCACTTGCCACCACACCTGGCTAATTTTTTGTTTCTATTTTTAGTTGACCAGCTAATTTTTTCTATTTTTGGCAGAGACAGGGGTCTCATTCTTGCTCAGGCTGGTCTCGAACTCTTGTCCTCAAGCGATTCTCCTGCCTCGGCCTCCCAGAGTGCTAGGATTATAGGCATGAGCCACCGCACTCAGCCATGCTTAACATTTTAAGAAAATGCCCAACTGCTCTCCACTGTGTCTGTGCCATTTTACATTCCCACCAGCAGTGCATGAGGGTTCCAGTCTTCCACATGCTTGTCTGCACTTGGTATGGTCAGTCTTAAATTTTTAGCATTCTAATCGATGTGTAGTGGTATCTCATTGCGGTTTTAATTTGCATTTTCCTAAGACTTACGGTGTTGAACATCTATTCATATGCTTATTTGTCACCCACATATCTTTGACATGTCTGTTCAAATCTTCTGCCAACTTTTAAAGCTGGCTTGTTTGTTTTCTTATTTTTGAGTTGTGAGAGATGTTTATAAATTCGTGATACAAGTCTGCATCGTGAGTCCCGTTTTCCTGCTTCTTTGAGTGCCTTGTCATCTCTGATTGGATGCCAGACATGGTGATTTTGCCTTTTTGGGTGCTGGATATATCTTCTTACAGATATTTTTTAGCTATGTTTTGGGGTGCAGTTAAGCGACTTGGAAATAGGGTGATTCTTGTGGGTCTTGCTCTATTAGGCAGGTCCAGGGCAGCGCTTGGTGCAGGGTAGGTAAGTTAGTCCCCAGTGCTGATGTTCCCGCGTGCTTTCCCCATGCCCTGTGAATGAGGAGTACTTTCAATCTGGCTGAGTGTAGGAGGCACTCTTCCCTCTAATCCTTTCAGATGGTTCTTTCCCCAGCCCTCATCACTAAATGCCCTCTTGAATACTCGTGGAGGACTCTCTTTCTCCAGACACCCAGGGTTCTCTCTGCAGCTCTCACCTCTCTGGATTCCTGCCCTGCAGACGTTAGCTGCCTTGGTCTCCCCAAGTCCTCAGCTCTGTCTCTTGAACTCCAGAGTCCATGGGTTGTGCCTGGGTTGTCTTTCAAGGGAGTAGGTAGGGCACTCATGGGGCTTATCCTGTTTCTTTCTGTCCCTGAGGATCTGTCTTTCATTGCCTCATGTTCAGTGTCTTGAAAACCACTGTTTCATGTATTGCTCCTGTTTTTCTTTTTGGGTATGTCAGGTGGGAGAATAAATCCGGTCCCTGTTACCCCATCTGGACTGGAAGTGTAAGTCTCCATTAATATTTTATTTTATTTTTGAGGCAGAGTCTCACTCTGTTACCCCGGCTAGAGTGCCGTGGCGTCAGCCTAGCTCACAGCAACCTCAAACTCCTGGGCTCAGGCGATCCTCCTGCCTCAGCCTCCCGATTAGCTGGGACTACAGGCATGTGCCACCACACCTGGCTCATTTTTTGTTTCTATTTTTAGTTGTCCGGCTAATTTCTTTCTATTTTCAGTAGAGACGGATTCTCGCTCTTGCTCAGGCTGGTCTCGAACTCCTAAGCTCAAACGATCCTCCTGCCTCAGCCTCCCAGAGTGCTAGGATTACAGGTGTGAACCACCACACCCGGCCTCCATTAATATTTTAGATGTGAATTTTCCCACTAGAGTTTAAGCTGCTGGGGTGGTGGGGGCTATGTCGTGTCTTGTTAGCACTGGATCGTCAGTGCCCATATTCTCAAGCACTCCATAAATATTCGTGGAATGAATGAACAAATGAGATAAACCAATTTGCTTTGGGGAGGAAATGAAATCTGGTGTGCATTAAATTAGTAGTGTATTTTATTTCAGGAAAGGGTGTGATCCCTTTTACTTTGGCTTTATAAAGGTTGTGAGTATCTGTATTTCTAATAAGAATTCTAGTTTGTGTTAACATGATAGTAGGTGACTGTGCCATTTAACATGCATGGTAACTCCTGAACACGGTAACAGCTTCGTTAGAATGTGTCCAAGACTTCTCTTGGGCTCCCCAGAGAGCTTCAAAATCCTTTTGACCATTGAAAATGCAATTCTCCTCCGTAGCACATTACCTGAAGCCTGTTGGAAAAACTATCATCCATAACTCCCCTCATTTCCACTAATGTCAAGCAAGTTGAACAAATCCACTCTTGTGTAAAAGCTTAAAGCCAAGGAAGTTTTCTTCCTTCCTTCAATTTCTGTCCTTACTTGGGAACCTTGACAGGATCTACTTCAGGGAGACGTGTCTAGGGTGGAAAAACCTGTTACTGCCTTCCTGAAAGAATGAGCAAACATGATCCTGCCCGGACATCCTCAAAGCTCATTAAATAACTCTCATGAGTGTTGAAGACACCGTGAGTGTGAGTGCCTTAATTTCAGACTCACGTCCGCAGCGTTTCTTTTACCCTCTCGTTGTTCACGGAGGCTGAAGCTTTGTTATATCACGTTACTCTGTCTTTGTTTACGATGGGCTAAGAACACTACAGTAAGTAGGTCCGTAACCCAAAACATGTCCAAGGATGCTGTCTTTTATTTTAATTTATTAACTAAGCAACCTGTCGGGCCACTTTAGTCATCTCCTGTAACCGTGTGAGTTTCCCCAAAACTCTGGGTGATGGAAGAACAAAAACAAGTTGAAGAAAGAACAGGGAGGAAACCCAGTGACTGCCTCGTCGCAGCTCAGTGGGAAAAACCAAGGCTTTGGGGTTGAGGAGGTGGAGGGCCAGGGCCAGGGCCCTGCCAAACTTTGCACCTTAACCTTCATCTTTAAAATGGGACTAGAACTACTTTTATTGCTTGCCTTACAGTACAGTGAGACTGTATGTTGAAAACGCTTCTATAAACTGGAAAGTATTAAACCAAGGTAAGAGTTTGTTATTATTGTCTGACATCCGGGGGCTGATCAGGGCCCTATTTAGCTACCTACCAACAGGTCGCTGGGGAAGCCAGCCCCGTGAAAATGAGTCAGCCCTGCTAATGGCTTCAGAGGCATGCTAGTGGTAAGAGCCTACATAGTTCAGCAGATTAGATAAAAATACTAATTATACCAATGAATCACAGCACTGCCTCATCTTCTAGGTTTGCATTATCATTGACCTATTTTTCCATGTTCTGTGTCTCCCATTATCCTTGAAGACTGATGTGGGGCCTTGCTGTGGGCATCATTGGTTTTAGGTGCCAGTAACTAAGCTGGTATCATCTTTCACTGGCACAGGATTAATCTACAAATGAGACAGGGCTGCTCCCGACCACATTCTAAATTGGCTGACAGCTGGGGTGCGGTTTTCACACCTGCTAATGATGAAAAATCCACGTGAGTTGTGAGGATCAAATTCTATTACCAAGAATTAGGGGGAGTAGAGAGAGGAGGGTCAAGTTTTCTTAGTCCTGAGACTTTATAAAATTATTATTATAAAACAGAGGGACTACAGGATATCTATTTTGTTATAAAGAGCTTTTTTATTATTTTATATGTTGTAACAGAAAATTGACCTATGTAGTCAATGTTGACAAATCAGATGCCTCTAAAAGAAGCAGGAACGAGTTAATAATACAGGAATAAAACTATTAAAAATACACCAAGTCCTCAGAATGTGTTAATTATAAAATCTTTCAAGACACAGCAATCCCCCTGTATAAAATGGTTTGTCACGTAATGTCACCGTGTGTCAGGTAAATGCAAGTTAAGCTTCATAAACGCAAATCCTTGTGATTGTTTAGTCGGGGGTCTCCATTAAAGCAAATCAAAGATGGCAAATGTTTCCTTAACATCATTCCATCTAAATCCCCGGTGGGATTTCTGTGATCTGTTGCTCTTCTCGCCTGTTTTCCGAGCATGTTATATATAGTTTCAATCCATACCAAATGAAGGAAGCATTGATTAGACTTGATTTAAGGCATCAAGTGATAAACGCAGCTGGGAAATTGATTCATGTCTCTCAAGCGACTGGGGCACAGCCATCCGCAGTTGACACAACTCTTGTCTCAAGGCTGGAGAAAACAAACAGGCAAACACATGTCAAACAGATAAATGACTTTGCTGTTTTGAGCTCTCCGTGGAGGCCATTTGTTTCCTAGATAAGGAAGACTGCTCTCCAAAGTCATGAAAAGATAAGCTGGAGGAAAAGGATGAATGGGGTCTTGGATGCCCAAGCACTTAGGAGAAAACAACAACAGAAAGGATTTACCTCCGGGAAGGATCCTGCTGCTTGCCCCTCCAGCACGCTGGGAGCAGCGCTCTGAATGCTCCGTCTCTGGTATTTTAAGGGTTCACAGTGGCTTGCTGTCATCTTTGAAGCTATTTCCAGGGAGACATTTCCTGACTGCTCTTATTGGAGGGGAGCATTCGGGGGAAGAATCAGTAGGAACAGCTGAGACCCCAGAGCCTGCCTGGCAGTCTCTTGGCCAGGGCCAGCTGGCCTCAAGTATTGATGGTGCCAGCAGTTGGACCACCAGCCCAGAAGCCCCCTGAAAACTAGTCCCACTGCAACCCCGCGCCTCTTGTAGAACCTTGCCCATAATACAATCAGTATTTATTGTATTTATGTTTCTCGCCTTGATATGTTTGCTCCTGTATTGCTTTCTCTCTCCCTTCCTGTTTGCACGTTTACATTTTACCTGTCCTTCAAGGCCCTGTTCGAGTGCTCCTTCCTCTAGGAGGTCACCCTTTGCTGTTCCAGGCTGGAAGTAATTTGCCCCTTCCGAACTCCTAGAACGATTTATATCAGTTTTAGAGGACTCATTGCTCCCTGCGGAATTCCTCTGAAGTGAAATTCACACATTGCTGCCCTGAGGTCCCAAGAGCAGCTGTGGACCCCACACCACCCTTCCAGCAGTCCCAGTGTCCACGAGGCTTGACCACTAGACCCGTGTGGACTTGGAGTTCGGAGGACATCCATCTCCCTTCTGCTGATCAGCCTGATAACTGTTAAACAGTAAGGAGGACGTAGTAGTCCATGATCTGGAAAGTCCGGTGGCAACATGGATTTCAGGAGATGCTTTGGTCAACAGTGTGACCAAGGCTCCCGATTCCTGTGGTTTCTCGGTGCCACGGTCCTCAGTGTCGCCTTCATCCCTATTTGGACACCTCTCATGTCTCAAGAACGAATGCCAGCAGCCCCTGCAACTCTCTACTTTCTTGTCACCATCTGTCAGAAAAGAAATTTTGTGTCCCAGCTTCCCCAGCAAAAGCCCTCAGGTTCTGCTGGAGCACAAAACCGGGAAGGTAGCTGGTAAGTAAGTGTCTGCCACTGTTTTCACCAGCAGTCCTCTATGCACGGCTCAGCTGTCCCTTCCAGAGGGGACCTGCTGAGGAGGGGCGAGCTGGCAGCTTCCAGCTGCTGCACCTTCGCTCTGGGACCCACCCTGGTGTTTACACTGAGGCCACACTCTCCCCAGGCTGCTCCCAGCCACTGACTGGCCACAGCCACATGCTCTGGATTCCCCACCCCATCCTCCTTCCCTCCCTTCACACTTGGCAGTCCTCCTCCTGGTCCCGAAGCCCTCCCTTCCTGCTTCTTTGATCCTTCACAGACACTGCACTTCTATCTGGCATCTGATTCCCAGAGGACCAAACTGACACATCCTGCTCATCTGAGCTACCCTGAGTGAGCCTCTGCTTTGCACAGAGGAGCTCAGCTCAAAGGTGCTTTGCCCCAGTCGCGCCTGTGGGGTAGAGACTGTCTCCGTTACACACAGGGGCTTGGGGTCGACTAGCACGCCTCGGGTCACCCATGCAACAAGTCCACTGCCTCCAGCGCCCTGCCTTGTCCCCTGGAGAGCCGGTCTTCGCCTCTCTGCAGCCCGAGCACTAGGTGCTGTTCCCTGTGGAGTGTGGCAAGGTGGCCCGAGTCACTCAAGGTCACACCCGGCTCCTCAGGAGAGGAGGGGGTGTTCCCAAGGTGTGTCCCCTCCAGCGGGTGTTTCTCGCGTCGGTCACCCTGGGGCCGGGGGCAAGGCGAGGGGATTGCTGGGGAGCAGGCCGCGAGGTCACTGGGTGCACCGGCCCAATGCCGCGTTGAGCATGGAGACTCGGCAAGGGACACGGCAACGATGGCTGCGTCTGCACGTCCACCACCCTGACACCGTGTTTCAAAAGAAAACGCAAAGTCACACGTTGTGGGCAGGGCCTGATGAGCGTCTGTCCTCGGTTACGCGGCCTCCCCCTCTTCTCATCCGCAGCATTGTCCGTGGACGTGTCTAATGGTGTGACTTGCAGCCGCAGAACCCCCAGGGGCAGTGGGGCACGCGGGGGACGACCGCTCCATCGGGTCCCCCGCCGCGGGGCGCCACTGCGCGTGCGCGGGCGGGCGCAGGTGCCCGGAGGAAGCGGCTGGGTGGCAGGTGCAGATGCAGAGTCCCCAAGGCTGCAGGGCACGTTTAATCACAGTCGACAGCGGGGCGGGTTTATGCAAGAATCGCAGGAGGCAGTTCCAGGCGACGTTCCCAGCAGAGCTCCGGAAGGTGAGGGCGGGAAGCGGCCAGGAGGGCGAGACCAGCAGCGCCTTGCAGTGGGGCAGGCACATTCAGTGTCCTGAGCTGTGAACGCAATCACCTGGGACACAAGGAGGCTTTGCTGGGAAAGCCTGGGGCTGCATCTCCGACCCCAGTGAGAGCGGAAGCAGGAGCTGGGCAGGAGCGTGAAGGGTGGACTCAAGTCAGAAGCCTGCACCGCCGCACTGCGACCGTTTCAGTTTCTGGCTGTCGTTCCCAGGAGGCTTCCGACTCTCCGGTCCAGTTACCTATAGGATTTCTGCCCATAACGCAAGCAGTTCCTTAAGGAGGGGCCGGCAGAACCCCGTTGCTTCATTTGGCACCGACGATCTAACGAGGTGTAAATGCCACAGTTGTCGCCGGGCGGCTCGGTAATTGGTAGCAATTGGTGTGATCAGAGAGAGCCCTCCATCATCCCGAGGCGAGGCGTCCAGTCGCAATCCGTCACAGTCCCAATCAGACACACTTCGCCCTCAGTGTGTGCTGGAACAAACCGCTCTCCTGGACTCTGCTCAGAGCACAGATGTCGGAGTAGGAGGTCCGAGTCTTATCTCCTCGCCCAAGGAGTGAGGACGAGCTCCGACCATTGGCCTGGGAGGCAGCCTGGCCGAGAGGTCACTGGCCGGAGCTCAAAGTCGGCTCCCTGGGTGGGAGTCCTTGCCCTGCCCTTTATCGGCTGGTGGCCTTGGAACCGTGATTTCACCCTGCTGCCTCAGTTTCTCCATCTGTAACACATGGTGCTAATGATGCTGCTGCATCATCCCTCGTATGGTTGTTGAGAGGATTACATGATATTTGTAAAGTGCTTAAAAACACATGGTATTTATTAAATAAGTATATTTTCTTATTTTTTTCCTGTCTCCTCCAGAAGGGCTCTGCCAGCAAGAACAGATAAAGACCAGTAACACAAAGACGGGGGAGCTCAAGAACAAGGTAAGAAAAGATGTATTAAGTAGAAGCTGATGTATTAAGTAGACACCTGATGTATTAAGTAGAACTCTCTGTGCTGCCAGGAAGTGGATTCATTTGACAACTATCTATTGGGCACCTACTGTGTACTAGGTTCTGGGCCACTGCTGGGTTTACAGCTGTGACCTCGAAGAGGTTACATTTAGTTATGTGATTGTACACAAAGCACAAATAAACAAGCCAACAAATAAGAGAATTTCGGAGTAATACAGACTACGGAGACAATCAGCAGGATGGAGTGAGAGGGAGGAGCAGGCTTCAGGGTGGGCGGTCACAGGAAAGGCCTCTCAGAGTCGGTGATGTGACAGGAAGGAACCAGGCACACGAGTGTCCAGTGCCTGGGGGCTCGGAGAGTTGGTGGAGCAGTGAGAAGGCTGTCATGGCTGCAGCAGTGACAGAGGGAGAGAGTGGAAAGAGGCAGTTTGCAGAGGTTGGATGAAGCCAGAGCATGTTCTATTTTTATTTTAAGTATCATTGAGGACCTTAAGCAGACAGATAACATAGTCCCTTTACCAGTTAAAAAGTTTAGAAACTCAACTCAAGGTAGCTTAAACAAAACAAGGCATTTATTAAAAGAAGGCAGAGGTGCCTCAGGGAAAGCCACAGACAGGAGCAGGCTGGGCTTAAAACGAGGAGGGCGACATCCAAGGCCACCTCGGATTTTCTCTGCACTCTGCGCACCCAGGCCACTTGAGGAACTCAGCTGCGCACTGCTACAAAGTGTTATGAGCGTGACTTCTGTGGTCCAGAGTCTCAAGGGCGATGTATCTCTCAGTTCCAATGTGCCTCAGGTCAGGGTGAGGCCCTGGCTTGGGCCAGGAGTCTGTTCCAGGACCAGCCAGCCATGGCCAGGGCGGGACGGGGTCACACTTGACATCCTGGTTTGCTCCTAAGTGAGGGTGGGGTTCTGGGCAAGGAGGAATCATTCTCGAAATGGGGGTGGTGGCACAGGGCAGGGAAAGCAAAGTGTCCAAGTTGCCAGGAAACCAGAAACTACAGGTTTCTAGAAGCAAGCTCAGAATTTAGCTCTGAGCTTCCCGGGAGCCAAAGCGTAGAAAACAAACAACGGGAGTGGGGTTCAGAGTCCTCATCTGCTCGTAAGATAAGGCAGAGCAGATCAGTCACGAGGAGGGAAACACATCTTCTTCCAACAAAGCCACGAGGATGTTCTTGAGGGGTTCTACACGGAAGGGGAACTGAGGCATAGGACAGCGATTCATTCAGCAACAATTCAGTTTAGATTCTGAGACGATTACGTTTTCCACAGTGCGTGGGGACTCCCTCCTGCCGAGCTCTGAAAGCGGAGGGAACATTCCCGAATCTCGGCAGCGTGAGGACGGGCAGCGTATGTGTTAGGGGGAACCAAAGTAACGACGCCCCATGTTTCCTTCTGATGAGCTCATTGGTGACTTGAGCACAGAGGTCAAACACTCAAATGCCGCCTGTGGGTTGAGGGAGGGGAGTGCCCAGTGGGCTGGGCACAAGGAAGCGGCATCGGGATAAATGGCAGCTGCCAATCCACGTCCGTCGGCACAGAGGTCTCAGAAAATAGCTGCTTCCTCAGCCCTAGCCCAGTGTTGCCTCTTGGACCTAATGATTTTTTGCAAGGAACCGGAAATTCTGGATTATTAATAATAAAATGTGAACGTTGACAATGAATTTAAATCTGTTTAAAAACTTTCCAAGAGCCAAGCAAAACATGCGTGAAGGGTGAGTGTAGCCCACAGCCACGGGCGTGCAGCCTTCCCTTCAAGCCCCAGCGTGGTGTCCCGGGGACCCGGTGGCCCACGCTCACGTGAGCTTCCAGGAACAGGGATGGCTCAGCCCGGCTCTTGGCCAGAACTGGGCACAGCGAGGTCCCCAAATGCAGGGATCCTGTGTCCTGCAGAGCTGTAGGTCCTAGAAGCCAGGAATGCCCGCCTTCCTTCCTTCTTTCCTCCCTTCCTTCTTTCCTTCCTTCCTTCCTTCCTTCCTTCCTTCCTTCCTTCCTTCCTTCCCAGCCTCTCTGTCAGGCCCCAGGTATACAACGATGAGCAAAACAGACCCACCGCCATCTCGGGGACTTTATATTCCAGTTAGGGAGCCATTTGAGCAACTAGTTACACAATGAAGTAGTTACTCAAAGTTGTAAGAGGTGCCAAGAGAAGGCCTCTTTAGAGTGTTTACAAGGGAATCTGGCCTAGCCTAAGAGACTTAGGAAAATTCCCCAGAGGAAGTGACTTAAGCTGAGATTTTAAGGAGAGGAGAAGGAGGGTGGTGGCCCCGAGTTGGGAAGGAACTTGTCACTTGTCACTGGAGGCAGAGCTACCAGGTGGGGCGGAGGAAGGAGCCAGGCTGGATTTTTGTCAACCTTGTCCAAGACTCAGAATTGTTAAGAAAAATTATCCAAAACTTAGAAATATGGCAAAAACAAAGAGCGCAGTTTCTTTCCATGTCGGATGAGAACATTAATTGTGAGACCCACCCAAGGCGTAGTTAATTCTCTCTGAAGATTGTCCGTTGGTTTGATTTTAGTGTTTACTGATGGGGCCTGATTTCTGCAAAGTCACAAGTCAATTTGTAGATGGCTGTTCTGTCGAGGCGCAGATGGTTTATGTGTGGTCGGGGGATAACCCCAAAGGTTATGGCTTTATCTCCCTGAGGGACATTAGTCAGTTTTGTTCCTAACTTAAAAAATGAACAAATAAATGATAACTTAAGTCGGTACACCCTCCCTGCGGGGCTATATAAACCCCCGTCAGCAACGGCTTTTTGAACCCGCTCTCCCGTCCTGCTGACTCTCCCATTAAGGAGCTGAATAAACGTTTGACACTTGTTGGTTCTATGTTAGCTTAAGAGTCAGGTTTTTAATCCTCTTGACATTATTCTCTGACAGAACTCTCTACTAAGTGTGACGAGAACTGGAGAGTTTTAAGCAGGCAACTGCCATGATAACATTTGCCTGTGGACGCCAATGTTAAGGTTTTTCTGAGAAAATTAAGAAACCCAAGCTCTTATTTTTTATTTATTTATTTTCTTTGAGACAGAGTCTCACTCTGTTGCCCGGGCTACAGTGCCGTGGTGTCAGCCTAGCTCACAGCAACCTCCAACTCCTGGGCTCGAGGGATCCTCCTGCCTCAGCCTCCTGAGTAGCTGGGACTACAGGCATGTGCCACCATGCCCGGCTCATTTTTTTCTATATACATTTTTAGTTGTCCAGCTAATTTCTTTCTATTATTAGTAGAGATGGGGTCTCGCTCTTGCTCAGGCTGGTCTCAAACTCCTGAGCGCAAACGATCCTCCCGCCTTGGCCTCCCAGAGTGTTAGCTAGGATTACAGGCGTGAGCCACCGCGCCCGGCCTCTGAGCTTTTATTTTTACCTCCAAATGGGAGACTCTACCTCTTGAGAAAAATAACTGGGTTGGTTGAGGACCAATCTGCTGCTGTTATCATTAAGTGTAGGAGTATTATGGGGTCTTTCTACAAACATAGGGGACTGTAATCATGGCAGTGTCCATTTTGTTAAGATAAAGCGGCAGATGATAATTTATTGTAATGGGATCTAAACTAATGAACTCCACTTACAATTAAGATGTTTTAGAAAGATTTCTTTTCCCCTGGGTCTCCCCGGGAGGCCCGCTCTGACAAAAGTGGAGCCACTGCACAGCTGCACAGCGGGAAAACTGCTCATCAGCTGCCCAAGTGTCAGGGGATGGGCCAGGCCGTGTCTTTAAAGTGCTGAAAAAGGGGGTGGGGGTGCCAGCATCCGTTTCTATAAATTATTGAATATGAATTAAAACCATCTATTCGGAGAAGTGTTGAGAGTGCATGTGCTAATTGGAGAGCCAGAGAAACAGCGTTCGGCTGGCCGAGAGGAGCCAGTAATTATTCCTGAGCTTTCAGGGGTCAGAATGAGGAAACATAAAGACTGGGCAGCTGCACCTGCCTGCGTGGGGTCTCAGGGAGCAGGGCAGCACTCAGTGCACCGGCATGTGCTGGGACCCTGCCTGCGTCATCTCCTTTAATCCTCACAGCATTTGGAAGGGGACCATGGTCACCTTGCTGCAGTAGGTGGGAAACTGAGGCTCCGAGAGGTTGGGTGACATGTCAGAGGCCACTCGGCTAGTAGGTGGCTGGGGTGACTTTTGAATCCAAGGGTTTTTTCTTCAACTTGCCAATCTGCCCTCCTGTGATTTACAAATGTTCTTCACTTATTATTAAGGGTTTGGGATGTTTCGAATTGTTGTAATGATGCTAATACCTTCAGGCTCCGCCAAGGAAGCAGGGATCAAAGAGCCAGATTGTCCATGCCTCTGTGTTTCCCCGAAACGTCAGTTCCTCCTAGACACTGCTGTTGGATCTGGCCTGCTCTGCAAACATCTGATGAAACTTACCCAATAATTCTGGAGAGAAAGCACAGAGATGTGCGTTGTCCTCCACAGAGCCTCATCAGCCAGAGAGGGAAAAACAAGCCAGGAGAGTTGGTGCATGGGACGTCGGAGGGGTTACATCAGTCCATGGAAAGGGCCTCCCTTGGGGGTGGCAGGTTTAGCAACTAAGTGCAGCCCTGTGCTGACCAAGCATTTCTCATTCTCTCCTTTATTCCTCTTACCTTCTCAATGGGGTCGGCATTACCCATTGCCCATTTCGAAGATAAGGAAACTGAGGCTCAGAGAGTTAAGTAGGTTGTTCAAAGTCCTCACGTGGCAAGGAGATAACCAAGCTAGGATTCAGCCCTTTGGTTCCACAGCCGGGCTGTGCTGCCTCCCGTCCCTGGACACTCACGGGAGGTCTAACGGCCACCTGTCCCTCAGATCCATGTCAAAAAGTGGTGATCACAGCCGTACTGGTGCCTGTTTTCCCAGATGGAGCCCCGGACCAAGAGGCAGTTTTACTTTATGAAAATTACAGTGAGGGAAATGCAGCCTCGCTTCTTCCTTTCTCGCCCTCCTTCAGGAACTGGGGTGGGTGTTTGGGGTGAGTGGAATGAAGCTTGACGGGTGTCACGTTTCCTGGGATGGATGTTTAGCACAGTGTCTTCCTGTCCTTAGGCGCTGGATGGGAATTATAAAGGAATGTGTGTGGCACGGTGAGTCCAACGGCAGAACCTGGGATCCTTCTGGAGCCCGTTGACAGCATGCACCTGTGCCGGGGAAGTGAGTGTCACGGTGTGTTTTAAAGAGTGACCGTGATAGACAGGGACAAGGCGCCCGTCTTCCCAGGGAAGGAGTCTGGCCCCTCGGCATCGCAGACCCTGAAGGCCCATCCAACAGTGATCTGTCTCCGCGAGCGGACGTCAAAGAGGAGAGCGCGCCAAGGTCAGGCTGCCCCCAGGAGAGGACTGTGGCCGGCCAAGGTCATGGCCAGGAAGTATTTACCTTGTGATTTATTTGTCACAGGGTCAGGCCTGCAAGGGCCTCATGAGCCCGGAACTCGGTCCTGACAGTTGCAGCCAACAGAGAAGGAAGCATGGATGCGGGTGGCTTGAAGAGCTGTCACTCTGTCACTTCCCCGGCTCCCGCTACATGCTTGTCTCTGTACAGGCCATGCCTCTGCCTCAACTCCCCTGGCCCTCGTGGCGGCTTTCCACATGAGGAAACTGAGGCATGAGAGGCAAGCTCCCGCAGAGCTTGATCTGGCTTTCAAGTCAAAGCCAAGTGATTCCCTGGCCACAAGAGACAGAAATGTCCAACGGACTGGACTTTTGTGGCTCCTGGTAAGGAAGAAATATAAGCTGCAAGAAATATAAATCCGCAAATTACAGATTTATAGTCTAATCCCACCTGTTGTGTTTGGCCTGAAGAGGGTTTTGGAAAAAAGTCTGAATTCATTATTAAAATTTCAAAACAGGGAGTTTTACCTAGAATGCAGATTTCTGGCTTCTCCTGGGAAACCAGAAGAGCTGGGAAAAGCCAGCCGGAGCAGAGCGCCACAGTCCCCTTTGGAAGGGACACAAGCCCTCCGGAGTGCCGTAGCTCCCATCAGCCTGGGGCCCTACTCAGGGGGAAGCTAGATGACCCTAGAGCTGCAGAGGGAGGCTGGACCCAGCCAGGGGAAGTTCTTGGACACCGATGGGTGAGGGGACCGGCCTGTCAGACCGTTATCAGTGTGTTGTTTGCTAGGGCTGCCGTGACGAAGTGCAACAGACCAGGTGGCTTAGACAACAGCAATGCATTTCATCACAGTTCTGGAGGCCCGAAGGCCAAGATCAGGATTTCAGCAGGGTCGTCTCTCCATGGCTTTTAGACGGCTGTCCCCACATGGTCTTCCTCGGTGTTTGTGTCCAACATTCCTCTGATAAGGACACCAGTCAGATTGGATTAGGGCCCATCCCAGTGACCTCATTTAACCTTAATTACCTCATTGAAGACTCTCTCTCCAAATACAGCCACATACCAAGGTCCTGGGAGTTAAGGACTTCGAAATATTAATTGTAGGGGGACCTAATTCAGCCTGTACAATCAGGTATTGATTATCTTCCCATAGGGGTAGACCCCGTTTTGTAGGGTCGGAAGCAATTTTAGAGGCCTTCTCGAACTCCTGGCTTCAAGCAATCCTCCCGCCTCGGCAGCCCAAGTGCTGGGATTGCAGATGTGAGCCACCATGCTCTTAGCTGTCAATCCCAAGTCTTAATGAGGCAATAAAGCAACTGGAACTCTCCTATGCTGCCGGTGGGGGCATTTATTGGTTCAACCACTTTAGAAAGCTAAACATTTCCTGCCTAAGTGTACCAAAAGAAATGCCCAAGAATGTGCACAGCTGCACCATTTGTAGGCGCCGCCAACAAGCAACAGCCCATGTGCTCATCAGCTATGGAATGGATGTGTACACCACAGAATATGGTGATGCAATGGGAATGAATTAGTGCTGCACCCAACAATATGGGTGCTTCTCACAAACAATGTTTCACGAAGGATGTCCTGAATAAGAGCTAAAATGAGTGGATGGTGTAAGTCAGGGCTATACTCACCCCTGATTTAGAGAACGTGACCGAGAACGGATTTTTCGATTTCTCAGGAGCCGAAAGCATGTTGTGATGAAGTTTACACCTCTCAGCCAAGATGTCCCCTCACTTTTCACGGACCTGTGTGTCACGAAAGGGAGTAGCTCATGTGATCTGCAGCCTCGGGAGAAACGGCCCCGGCTTCACAGCGGGAAGCGAGGCTAAAGCTTTTACACTCTGGGTATTACATTACATCCATTTAGAAAGCGTAATCCTGGAATTAGCAATTGGGGGCTGAGAAACGGACACAGCTGGTCACAGCTGGGCCAGGAGAAAGGCCCCAGAAGGAAGCCTGGGCTCCAGATCGCTGGGAGACCCGAAGGATCAACAGGGTAGAGCCACAGTCCCCGCTGGGAAGGGATGGCCAACGCCGGCTGCTTCTGGGCGTTTCCCTGGCCCCGGCGAGACAGGCCCGTCTGCCCACAGGCACGGGGCTTCAGGTCCAGGATTGAGACGTCTAAGTTTCCCACGGGTCCACCTGGGCAGACCAGAGACCCGTGTCTGGGTGAGCCTAACTCGGTGCAGTCATGGAGCCAGAGAGGGTGGCTGCTTCTCTGCCCCATGAGACATCACCATCTCACTCTTTCCTTAGAGGGATGTGACTCACGATGGCACCTAAATGGCCTCAAGCCATTGCTATGAGGGCCCCAGGTCCCTCTTCTCATCAAGGAGAAGGACCAACAAGCACTAATTCCCCCTCACTGCGTTTGTCAGTGGGGAGAGAAACCAGAATGCATGTATTTTGTGGGTGGTACAGCATTTCTGGAGGATAAATTGATAGTATGAATTAAAGAAATGTATGAATTGAAGAGATAAAGCCCTCTGACCTTAGGATGGACCCTAAGGAGATTTGACCAATGTCCAAATTTACTTACAACATTTGAGTTCGCTAAATATTTGGTAAGTGCCCGGTAAACATCTAAGACTCCGCAGGTGCTAGGTGCTGTGCTGAGACTTCACACGTGTCATCTCAGACTGCTCTGCGTGACTTCGCGAGATGCCATTTTCGATGTCACCATTTAGCTAATTAGCTGTCCAAACTCACAGAGCTGATTGGACATAGTGCTGTGACCATAAACGACAGGTTCCCCACTGTTCTGCTGAGCAGAGGGTGCTGGGTGTGGCCGGGCGGCACAGCTCTGATCTCCTGGTGCTGTCAGCATCGCAGGGGACACCAGCATGGAGTAGCGTCTACCTGTGTTCATTGTCACTGAAGGAAACCTGCGGGGGCCCCAGGAACTTGTGACTTGGACGTTCCTGGAATCGTCAATGATCAGCTTGGCAAGAAAGGAAATAACCTAAATGTCTGACAATCGGGGTTGGGCTAAATAAATTACATTCGGGCCACACTTTGGAAGAGTGAGCAGCCTTAAAACAAATGTCGCAGGGCTATGTTTACTGACACAGAAAGAGGTTCCTAGGGCTGTCACGTTTTTAAAGGGAAAAGGATGATTAAGGTAAAAAAATGTTCTCCCTTCCTCTGTGTGTGTGTGTGTAGGCATAGAAACAACACATTACTAGTTGTTTTCTCTGGGCTCGGGGATTATTTATAGTTTTCTTTTTCCCTTTCCATCTCTCTGACCTTTCTGATTGTGGGGGGTAATTAGCATGTAGTCCGTGTCTAATTGGAATAACAAGCTATTTCCATTTGAGGGAAAAAGAGCTGCTGCCTTTTCAGACACACAGATGGCTGGCACAAAAGCGCCTTAGTCCTTGCTTCCTATAAAAGGGAAAGGAGGCGCTTGCAGGTTATGAAGGCTGCTCCATGTTCCTGGAGAGCCCGCGTCCTGAGGTGTGGCCCACGGCCCTTCTGCGTCCTAATCACTGGGGCTACTGGTTAAAAGGCAGCTCTCGTGTTCTACCCTGATACCACTAACTCCGGTTCCAGAGCTGCTGGGTGGTGGAGGGGACTCCAGTCCCAGAACTTGGCTCCAAGCCTGACCCGGAAGCCACTACCCTGAGAGCGTGTGGTCTCGGGAATCTGGATTTTAAACAAGTTCCCCGGGTGAGCCATGTGTACACTAAAGCGAAGTGCCACTACTTTAACAAATCCTTTATCTCAGAACCACTTGCATTGTTTCTGGATTAAGAAATAGCTGATCCCTTTACTCCACATCGGCTGTGAAAACAGTGTCTCCTTGAAGTCGTGAGAACAAAAATATGTCTGAGACTCTCGGCTGTAGGTAAGTTGTCACATGGAGAAAGTGGACGGGCTTTGACAATCACCAGCCTGATTGTCCCTCCCCTTCCTCCCGTTCTCTCTTTGGAAAAACAAACTCTTACTCAGAGTGCACTTCTGAAAGGTTAAGACGTGGCATTGCTCTATCCGGAGCTGGGAGGAGGGAGATAAGTGTGCAGGGTCCAGAGGCCCCGGAGGTCCCCTTCCTCCCTCTGGAGACTCTGAGACAACCTTGGCAAACAAAGTTGGGAAGAGGAGGCCGTGATCGCCCAAGGCCACCCAGCCAGCTGGTTGCAGCCTCAGAACCGGACCCTGCCACCCACCTCTAGTTGTAAAGACTAACATGGTGCTGCTTTGCACGGTTGTCCTGGTGTGTAAGGCACCCACTGGCCCAAATGGTGATTGCAGAGCTTGGCAGAGTGCCCCAGCCTGGGTGGCATAGTCCCAGGGGCCCCGTTCACATCATGTGCCACAGACTTGGCTTTGGAGGGTGCATTTGTGATACATTACAAGGGAGATGGTGGCCAAGGACCTACTGAAGCTCCTCAGTTTTGGAATTGAGGTGAAGTTGGGTCCCAAAGGAGCAGAGTAATCAGCCCCCAGCATGGAAGCGGTGGCCCGTGAGCGCAAGCCTTTTGACCCGCGGTGGCAAACCACAACATTGACCCTTCCGATTGGCCACGTGTCCTATGCCTGCCCTGGAAGCTGTCACGCTGGACACCAGATGGGGCTGTGGGTAGCATGGACCACAAGGAAAGAGACCTGGGAGACTTGGTCCCCATGCTTGGGACTGGAGAATGGGGCCCGAGAACCCTGTCACGTGAAGGCCTGAGACTGCAGATCACGACGGGATGGCAGGGTATGTTCACCTGCCAGTTCACTCACAGCATCGCCTTCCATGCTCCCAAACCCTCTGAGGCAGGTGAGGCTCAAAGTTCATTATTCCCATCTTGCAGATTAGGAAACTGAGGCCACAGGCTTGCTTGAGACTACATAGCTAGGAAGAAAGAGTGGCACCGGGACATTTGGACCTGAGTTTTTCTCCCTTTTGAGTCCGTGAATGATGCCAGAGAACAGACATCCCTGGTCAAGGTTGGGAGAGAATGACCAGTGGTTTTTCTCCCTGGGGGGTGTGAGATCCACATTTCCTGCAGGGATTGTCCACTAGCAGCGACTCTCAGTCTCACTGACGACGTGCACCTGGCTGGGCGTGCCTTCTGTCCCTCCCTACCTAGGGACCTGATTTGACTGCTCCAGTTTCCACAGGGAGCGAAGGAATTACGAAGACAAGAAAACACTCCTGCACATGAAAGAGATCACAGCCTTTGTCCTGAACTAACGGCTTTTACAGGAGTGCGGGGGGAAATGTGTGACCATTCTTGGCAGCTTTTGAACAAATCAGAGTGTTGGAAGAGTGGTTGAAGGAGCGAAGGGTATGTCGGAGAGAAGTGAGATGTGCAGGACAGTTGCACAGCCCTAACGAAACGGTACGGGCTCCCGGAGCAAGTGCCTGTCCCCTGCTACACCTGTGAAGTCACAGGGTGACACTGCGGTCTAGCGTGGGGAGCAGCCCTTTCCCTTTCAAGCTCAGCTTGGAACTGCGTTTCCCCAGGGAGCCCTCTCAGACCCCTCGACCCGCTGGCCCCTTTGTTGATGTGGCCTGCGAGTCCCCTGCACTTGACCTTCGTAGCCCAGATTGCATTTGTGATACTTTGTCCAGGACCTGCGTCCCGCATTTGACTGTGATGCAGAGTAGAAAAATGTCTGTCCCTGGCTTCTGTGTTGTTTTGCTTCTCTACTAGCCTGCACCTGTGGCTTTTTGTGAAGGACTGTCCACGGGCTGCTGGAGCCAGTTGGCTTGCATGTGCAGAGTTGGAATTGCCCTTCTGATGCAGAAGTCTGAAAGCCCAGCTCTTTTGCTTTAAATTGGGGTAAACTGAGTCACACTTTACACTCTAGAGCTCCTCCTACAGGATCAGGCTGAGGCCTGGGCTTTGCTTGAATCAAGCTTCCCTTGGTGTCTTCCCTCCCATGGCCTGCTCCCCCCAGCTCCCTGCGAGACACCCCTGGGAGCACTTCCTTAATCAATCGCTTGCACACAAATCGTTAGCTCCTTCTGGGGGACCTGTCGGATCACCAGGGCTTGTGCATCGCAGCTGCTCTGTAAATATTTGTTGCCTGAGTGAATGAATACATGAATGGATGAGCAAGCTGGGGAAATCACAGGCAGGTGGAATCCGAACAGGTGATTACACTAATTACAGGCTGTCTACTCTTTTTCCCTTTGCCTCTGTGAAGCAGGTTGGCCCCTCGGGGAATTTCCCCAAAGCTTTCGAAGCAGACAGGGTGTCTTCTCGCCAGACTCATATGCTTCCTAATTGGGAGGACCATTAGAAGGTGAGGTCATCTCCCAAGGGCAGGAGGAGAGACCTTATCGCTCAGAACATGGGGTCCCAGGGTGGGGACAAAACCCTGAACATCTGCAGTGTCCATTGTTACTCCAGTGGCTTGAGGGAATGACCATTCTGGAATAAATCAACTAAACCTTTGACCTGAACTCCAGTTTAATTCACTCTTTCTCCTCCATTAGCTAGCGCCAGGGATGGAGGAGGGATAACATATTTTATTTTTATGGCATTTTTATTCCAAATGACCTCCTGGGGCAAACCCACTCTCCTTTCATGAATTATGCATTAGAGGAGGCCTTTTGCTTCTCTGATGGCTTTAGTTGAGTTCACCTCCTAGAAAGATAAAACAAAAAAAAATCAAGAATTTCAATTAAAAAGTTCACCTCTTGCCATAGCAATTGACATGGTTTTAATCGGGTCATTCCATAAAGAGTCTCTGTTGGTAGACTTTTCAAGCTTCCCAGGGTCTTAGAAATCATGCAACCCCATCCCCAGATTTCCCACATGAGAAGACTGAGAACCCAGAGATGGGAAATGACATGCCCAAGCTCACACAGCTAGTGAGTGTCAACAGCTATGAAAGGGACAGAAATGGGAGTATATGTCACCCACTTTATTTCAAGTTCAGTGTTCTGTTCTGCAAGGAAGCCTCGTGGGGTAATACCGTCGCCATGGCTGCAAAACTCATTGCTTTAAAGCCTGTTGGCATAGAACAGCCACTCGTGGATTTTGCTCATGGATTCTGAGTTGGTGATTTGACAGGGTGCAAAGGGGATGGCTTCTTTGTGCTCCCTGGTGTCTGGGGACTCAGCTGGAAGGGTCAAAGGCTTGGAGCAGGGTCATCCGAAGACATGTGCCCACCCAGGAGAACATGCTGTCTGATGGCTGAGACCTTAGCTGGAGTTGTCAGCTAGAACATCTGTATGTGGCCTCTCTGTGTGGTCTGGGCTTCCTCACAGCATGGCGGCTGGGTTCCAAGGTGAAGAGTCCTGAGAGAAAGAGAGAGGGGAAAGTGTATTAGTTACCTATTGCGGTATAACAAATTAGCCCTAAACTTAGTGGCTCCCAACAACAGAGATCTATTGTCTCAAAGCTTCCGTGGGTCAGGGATTCAAGGAAAGCTTAGCTAGGTGGTTCTTGCTCAAGGTCTTTCACAAGGCTGAAGTCAAGACGTTGGCCAGCATTTCACTCGTCTAAAGGCTTGCCTGGGGCTGGAAGAGTCACTTCTAAGATGGAGCGTTTATGTGACTGTTGGAGGAAGCCGTCAGGTCCTTGGCATGGGAACCTTGCCATGGGGCTGCTTGAGTGTCCTCACAGCATGGCCGCCGGCTCCCCCACAGTGAGTGATCTATGAGACAGGAAGGTGGAAGCTGCCACGCTTTCTATGACCTAACCTCGGGAGTCACAGTCTGTCACTTCTGCAATATTCTACTGATAACACAGATGGGCCCTATTCAGCATGGAAGGAGGCTACACCAAGGCGTGATCCTGGGAGGCCCAGGGGTCACTAGGGGTCATCTTGGAGGTTGGCTGCCACACTTGACAAGGAGTGGTGATGTTATTAAGTCTTATCAAAGGCAGAAATTTCTTGCAGGGATGAGGAACCTGTGGCCTTCTGGATCCTTGAGTGTGGCCTTTTGACTGAATCCAAATTTTATGGAACAAATCCTTTTAATAAAGAGCCTCTGGTGGGACTTCTCTTCTCCAAGGAGGCCTTTGGATGCTCAGGATAAGATGGCATTACTGGGGCACCAAAAAAAACACCCCTTCTTACAACTTGTGCTTGCAAGAGCTTTCTGCAGAGCTTGCAAAGAGCTCCTTAAATAAACTAGTGAAATGACTAAACTAATTTGCTGGTCTGTAATTTCCTGGCATGTCTGGAGATTTCCTAATAAATACTAGCTGCTGGTTGGCAACCTGCCAGCATCACGGCCCTTTCCTGAGTGACAAACAAGGAATGTGCAGAAGCGTCTCAGAGGGTTGGCGAGGGTGGCCCATCGAGGGGAGGGTGCATCAGGTGCCTGGGTTTGAGAGCCGTCTTTGCCTCTTCAGCACCACTGTATTTCAAGTGAAATACTTTCCTCTCTGTGCCTCAGTTTCTCTCTCTGGGAAAAGCGATGGTAACCCTGGATTTTCCTGACTCACAGGTTTGGATGAGATGTAGCATTTCTAAAAGCGTGGGCCATGGAAGGATAGCACCATGGAGGGTTAACCCCAAAAGGGGATTCCTGCTGCAGTGAGCATGGGGACTGTGTCCAGCAAAGTCCGACCTTTGCTCGCCTTCCTGCCTGCAGGTGGGGCCGGCTCCATGGGCGGCGCCCAGTGCAGTTGCTCAGGACCCAGTGCTCAGAAGGGCCTGCGCTTGGAGTTTGATGCTTTGCGGTTGCTGTCTTGAAATCCTTAATAATTGCACCTGGGGGCTGGGCACGGTGGCTCATGCCTGTAATCCTAGCACTCTGGGAGGCCGAGGGGGGTGGATAGCTTAAGGTCAGGAGTTCAAGACCAGCCTGAGCAAGAATGAGACCCCGTCTCTACTATAAATAGAAAGAAATTAATTGAACAACTAAAAATATATGTAAAAAATTAGCCGGGCATGGTGGCGCATGCCTGTAGTCCCAGCTACTCGGGAGGTTGAGGCAGAAGGATCGCTTGAGCCCAGGAGTGTTAGGTTGCTGTGAGCTAGGCTGATGCCACGGCAATCTAGCCCGGGCAACAGCGTGAGACACTGTCTAAAAAAAAAAAAAAAAAAAGCCAGTCACAAAAGGTCACCTATTATATGACCCCATTTAAAGAAATGTCCAGAAGGGGCAAATCCATAGAGACAAAAAGCAGACTGGTGGTTGCCAGGGGAT
>CAUYRT010022005.1:0-25828 GCA_963574885.1 Lepilemur ruficaudatus
GTAGTCCCAGCTACTTGGGAGGCGGAGGCAGAAGGATCGCTTCAACCCAGGAGTTTGAGGTTGCTGTGAGCTAGGCTAACGCCACGGCACTCTAGCCCCGGGCAACAAAGTGAGACTCTGTCTCAAAAAAAAAAAAAAAAAAAGATGGAATAAAATTGCTCACAGTGGGCATAGTCTGGATTTATAATTTAATCTTTGTTTTAAATGGAATAAATGATTTTAATATATTTCACTGTGAGTTTTGAGTAAATATCCTTGATCATATTTTGAAAGTTTTCTTTTCTTTTTTGTGTTGAGGGATTTAACATGAAAAATTATAGACTTTTAGCTCATATTTTTCTCCCTGCATTTATCAAAATGATCATTTAGATTTTCTCCTTTAATCTCTTAATGTGGTGAATTATATTAGTAAACATTTTGGTAACAGACCAGCTCTGAAATTCTGGGTTAATCTCAAATTCTTCAGCATGTCTGTTTGCTGAATTTTTCTTTAGGTTTTTGTATCTATATTCAAGCGTAATATCAATATGAAAATTTTCTCTTTCATACTGTCCTTATCTGTTTTTGTATCAATGTTACACTAACCCTATAAATTAAGGTGTGGGCTATTTCCCATCTTCTATTCGTAGAAAACTTTATCATTTCTTCTTAATATTTGTTGCTTTACCAATAAAACCATCTAGGCATGGTGTATTTTTGTGGAAAAACTTTAACTCGCTGAATTAAGTTCTTTAGTAGTTATAGGCTATTCAAATTATTTATTTCTTTTTGAAGCAGTTTTGTTAATTTGAATTTTTCTAGGAATTTTAAAATTTCATCTAAGTTGAAAGCTGAAAAAGTTTTCTTATATTCTTTTCCAAAATTCTACTTCATTTTGAGCTCTTGATGGGTATTAAGTGCTCCTATTTTGTCTAAAGTCTGCTTTGACAACATTGATATCCTGGCCAGGAATATTGTCTACTACCACTTGCAAATTTAAAATCTTAACATATTAAAGCAGTATACTTATACTAAGAGTTCTCAATCTGCTAAGGACATGTCATACTTTTTTTTTCTTTGCATACACATGGTTAACTCCACTCTCTCACTCTTCTTCACACATTTTTACCGCAACATTGAAGCATTGATGCATATGCCTGTATTTCAGAGTCCCTGAAAGAGTGAGCTCAGATTCAGCTTTTAGGTTCTCTTTCCTTAAGGGTCCAGCATGATTGAGGCCTGGCTTGGGGACCAGGCTCCAAAACAGACCCTGCTCTTCTTCAATCTCTATTTTTCCTTCCCAGGCATGGATATTCCAAATAATCCTTCAGCTAGTGAATGTACAAATCAACTCCTAGAGGCTGCAGCTACCAGTTTATAAGATGAGATGTGTCCAGATATATTAATCAATGATTATTATTCATCATTTTATGATAAATATTAATATATTTGATTTCAATTATGAACTCTGTTTAGTCGTGCTGTGTTAGTATTTTAAGTTCTTACTGAGTTAAATTTAACAGTATTCAATTTGTAATTTTGTATATTAGTAATTTTGGCTTCCTAATCATGTTTTGATGTTGTTCGGAAGAATATTTAAAACTTCGTGATAGAATTTTGTTATTAATTTTTACATATAACTTATTGTGATTACAATATTAGATAAATCTATCTTTCGAATTAATCCTGTATTAATAACATATTCTGATGTTTTGTGCTGTATTGATCATTTCAACCAAATGTATCATTAATTGAGGCAAGTGTTAAAGGCTGTCTGTACTGCTGTTTTTGTTAAGATATGTACATGTTTCTAACAATGCCTTCATTTTACATTTGAAACTGTTACTTGGTACCTAAAGCTCTATTAATGTTACTATGCATCAATTAAATTATCTACTTTGCCTCATACAATGCTGATACCTTGAACTTAATTTTGGAATACAGAGGGCAATATGATCAAGAAGCAGTTAAAATAAAGCATAATTGTAGCTCCACAGACTAACAAACATCCTTTTTGAAGAATGGTTCAAATGGCAACCAAGTAAAAGGTACAGATTAGAAATCACTGAACAGAGTGTAGGCAGAATTCTCACTGCCTCCACAGCAGTTGATTAGGGAAGCAAATGCAACTATTACGTAGAAGTCTTGAGCATGTCTCTGAGGGGTGGTGAGGGAATCATAAACTCTAACTAGAATCTCAGCTGTTAGGGTTGGGCAAATTAATCAGTAGGCAACAAGGATGTCCCTAACAAGGGCAGAGAAAAGCATCAGCAGTGTCTGACAACAGAAAGGCATGTGTTAAACCAAGAGAGATTTTACAGTAGATGCTGGGGCAATCATTCATGGATGTTGGGTCTTCAAGTCAGTTTTAAATTCCTGGGGCCAAAGAAGAATCTCATTCTACAAGTACCTGTTAGAAATAAAGAGTTATGGGTGTATGGTAAGTGTCTGATCACTGGATTGCAATTCACCTCAATATATGGGTAAATAACTTAAACCCAGGTAAGAAAGTTACAAAACAATATTGTAGAGTGGCGAAGTCGAGAGACTGATTAGAAACTTATATATATGTTTATGTGTACATACACATGAAATGAAACTTATTTATTTTATTAATGTTAAGGGACTTTTTAGTTTTTTCCTGTGACTTTATGATAGTAAGTTGCTATCATTCAGGAGACAGATTTTAGTTTTTAAGATAGAACTGTGTCTGTGGTATGAAATGACAATTAATGAAGCTATCTACATATAAAATGTTCATCACAATTATAAGTTATGTTACTTTATGTACAAAAAGGTATACTTGCAATCTGAAACAGAAACACTGATCTGGACCTCATGTCCAAATGTGCTTAATATTTTCTATATTCTCATTGAGTATTATTAACCCAAAGGTATGCTTCCCAAATTTGGCTTTAGAATCTAACTGAAGACGATAAGTTGAATACAAGTAACATAACATTTTAGGCCAAATTTTAGTATTTATTTACTCAAGGGAATATAATGAGTCCTTAGTAAATGCAAG
This sequence comes from Lepilemur ruficaudatus, assembly GCA_963574885.1. NCBI lineage: Eukaryota > Metazoa > Chordata > Mammalia > Primates > Lepilemuridae > Lepilemur > Lepilemur ruficaudatus. Next base: position 3,005 of record CAUYRT010022005.1, read on the forward strand.
TATGTTTGCAAAAACTGAGATAGAGTATACACATATAATAGGACTTAAGAAGATCAAAATGAAAGTTGCTGTTTCATCACTGTTATTATGTGATGTTGCTATAAGCAATAAAAAGGAGCTAAATGTAATTCCCTCCATTTCTTTCTTAGTTCTTATAGTCTCTAATTTTATGAGCTCCTAGCACTCTATGGAGTCTTGTGGGAAAATGCTACTTCATTTTAATGGAAATATGCAAATGAAGAGAAAGCAGAGTTATAAACAATTTTATTATATATATATATATATATATACACACACACACATACTGAGAAGTATCACATAATTCACCATTATCCAGCAATCAATTTTAGACTGCTACTTTTGTCCTGTGTAAGGTTTCAGATCTGGGTTATGAAAGGATATGTTTCTCAACTTTTATATATATTATCTTTAAAAGAATTATAACTTTATCATTGTACTTTTATATAAATAATGATATACATTCAAACATATGTCCCATTATAAAAAAATATGCTGAGTAACAATAACTGGAAAAAACTACTAAGAGTATTGGAAAGCTCAGATGAAGTTTATAATGGGAGTCATGAAAAGAATTGGAAAGCTATCATCATTTGTTAATACGTTCTGCAATGACTGCTTAAAAGCAAGTTAGTTATCTTTTTCTTAAATCATATCTCTATGTCACTCCTTATATATCATTTTAGCTACCCTCTGTGGTTGTGCTTGTTCTATTATGATGGAATCTTACTTGCTTTCATTTTGCAAAAGTATGGCAGCCCTGGGGGAAAAAAACCTGAGAATTCTAACAAAGTACCAATAATGCAACAGGAAAGAGAAAGAAATTAGTATTTTTAACTCCATTTTGCTCTTACTCTCATATTTTGGAAATAGTTTCCCGCAACTCAGAAGCAATAATGTTATAGGGCAGAATTGACTCACTTTCTAATGGATATTTGGTTATGAGCCTTCCCTCTTAGTTTTGGGGGATGATGTATAATGTTGGCATTGGCTCTCTTTTTTTTTTTAACTTAAATTTTACAGAGAAAGAAAAAAACATCATCTCTTTTCCCATCCTCTGTGATTGATTTCTGAAATATTATATGTGAGGGAACCTGAGTGATGCTGTGCCCACCGCACTGTGGTAGACATCTGCTTCAAGCAAGTTACAGACTCTGCAACTAGCTCTCTGTGGGTGTCACTTGTGTGCAATGGTGCAGAGGGAAAATAGGCAGAAGGTGAAAAGAAAACGATTAATGCAGTTTGTGTTTCAGATTCCATGCCAATTTAATATTGTGTATTAATGATGCATTTTGGCAATAAAGCTATTTAATAATCATTAAACAGAAATTGCCATTCCCCATTAACATCAGACTGTGTTATAACACACTGGCTAATTTCTCATTAAATTCAACATAAATTAAATAACAGATTGTATGTGTATAGCTAAAGAGAAAAACCCCTTTATTTTCCAAAGAAAATAAACATCTTAAGGGAACATTGGCCAAACCTTCAGGTTATAATCAGAGAACAAAACAAAACTTTTTTTGATGTTTAAAATTAAGATTCAAAGGAAATGAAGAGTGTTTGTTCCACTGTGGTGTCTTTCAGAAAAATGCTTGTTAAATGTCAGATTCACATTTGTGAGCTACAAATGTATTTAACTCTCTAGGTCATTAAAGACACTCCCAGAAGATTACATTTAGAGACTCTCAGTAGTGGAGGGAACTGCAGAGAAGAGGGCCACGGTTCCAGTTTCTCCTTATCCCCCCTGCCCAGGCCTGGTTAGAGGATGTTCCACGTAGGTGGAATTAGGTGATTTTGATCTTGCCAGGTAAAGTATAAAGAGGGTTCACCTCTTCTTATTTGTCTATGTGGATCTGTGACAGTTAAAAGACTTCTAGACTGGGAATATGGCACTCTTTTGCACCCAAGTAGAGGTTAAAATATATTAAATGATATTTGATATTTAGAGTTATAAAAACATGTGCTTGATTGCATGGAAATTCGACAGAGGCCCCTAAGAAGAAAATCACTGTAAAGGAAGACATCTGCATTTTTTTAAATCTACACTTAGCACTAAGACAAGCTATTTGAAAGAAGTTTGGCTCTAGACAGAGTTTATATGTACAGAAAAACTGTTAAAAATCTTTGCTCTGTCTTGTGAGATTTTGGGTAGTCTTAACATTATTCCTTATATTCACAGTTGACCCTTGAACAACATGGGTATGAACTGTCTGGGTCCACTTAGATACAAATTTTTTTTTTCATAAAATTTACACCAAATTTTATGCTTACTTGCCTCCCTTTCTTCTGCCTCTGCTACCCCTGTGACAACAGGACCAACCCTTCCTTTTCTTCCTTTACTCAAGGTAAAAATGATGAGGATGAAAGCCTTTATGATAATCTACTTCCACTTAATGAATAGTAAATATATTTTCTCTTCTTTATAGTTTTCTTAAAAACATTCTTTCCTCTTGTTTACTTTATTGTAAGAATATAGCATACGATACATATACAAAATATGTGTTATTGACTTTATGTTATCTGTAAGTCTTCAAGTCAACAGTAGGCTCTTAGTATTTAAGTTTGGAGGAAGCTAAAAGTTATATACAAATTTTCGACTGCATGAGGGTCAGATTCCCTAAACCCCATGTTAAGAGTCAACTATATATATGTATTTAACATTCTTATTTATATTTTTTCATTATTGTTTGATTTTCTATATGAGTATTTTTCAATTGGAAAAATATGTTGGGAAAAAGAATTATTATAGTTGAAATGATCATATGGAATACAAAGAAAAAGAAATTAAAAACAATAAATAAATTTAATAGTATGAAACATACTGAATATTTGCTACATAAAAATTTAGTTAGAGTAAATCGATCATATAGAGCCTCTTTTTCATTTAATGGGAAATAATTGTAGTGGATATCAAATAATTAAGCAGATGAAGGGATTTTTTTCCTTATGAATTTATCAGCTCAGAGTTTGTTTAAATGAAAAACAGTATTTTATATAAAAATGTATCTGTGCAAACTTCAAACATAATATCAGGTGGATAATGCGAATCTATGATTAATGCCATATTCATAATTTTACATATTCCTTGCTCAAAATAATCTTGTGATACTGAAAATGAAGGAAGGAAAATGTTATAATACTTTGTAACTTGTTTGTGGAGCTGAACATGTCTGTGCAGTTTTGTGAATAGCATAGTTTAACCACCATACCATGAGGAACTTCTGAGAACGACTCAATTCGTCCTTTCACCTTTACTAAGAAAGGACAGTACCTGAAACTTTATATAATCTTACCAAGCCTTTCAAAATACTATACTATCATTTCAAATCTTCTAACATCCATTTTTTAAAACCCTACCACATTTATCTGCCTCTGTTTTCTCTAGAATTTTCTCACAGTTTAATTCAACATAGGTGCTTCTAACTTCCTATCTAACTATTAAAATTATACCTGCTGAGGCATTAAGAGTGCCAATATTATCCCATCCTCATTCCAAATTTATTAAAGTGCATGGTTAAAATGGGATTTCCTAGTCTCTAGTGGTTCAATCCCCACTTACCAGAGCTTCCACTTTTCCCTTGACTTTCCTTTCCTGCCAATCAGGCTCTTGACCTATTTCTCACAGCCACCCCTTTCTCATACCTCAGCCTTACCCCCCATAATGTTTCTTGGCTTCTAAGAACACATGTCTCTTTCCCCTTTATATCAGCACTTGCATTGCTCCTAAATGCTGGGCTTTGCTTTCAGACATACTTGAAAGTTCTGACTAACATCTTAACACAAATATCTCAAACCCTATTCAAAAAGCAATTGCTATACTAAACTCTTCCTGCCTATATTTGATAGTTGCCTTCATGCAAGTGAATTATGACCCCAGATTTAAGCTTAGAGGCTCCTACCCTTCATCCCATAAATCAGATTTGTAACCACTCAATCCCTGACTTCTATGAATTAACACCCTTCCTGGATCAGTCTCTTCAATCCATGACTGAGGAAGACCTAAAGACTGGATAAGCCAGAAAGATAAGCTACCAGCTCTAATAAACTACTTCATACCAAGCTTCAGAATCTTCTCTTCATGATCAGACATAGTGGCCAGCCTGCCAAAGACTTAGGTCCAAAACTTTTAATTCTAAAATGTAATGCTTATGTTACACTCACATGTAAAACCAGTTTGATCATATTAAGTTGATTGGATATCAACCAGACTAGACAGTAGCCAGAATAATGAGAGAAAGAGAGAGAGAGGGAGAGAGAGAGAGAGAAGATTAACTATGAATTCTATAGATAATAACAAAATATTAAGAGCAATGTTATATCAATAAAAAAAAACAATTTCAGTGTCATGGGCAAATTCTTTAACAGCCACAAACCATCAAAGGTCACTGAAGAAGAAATAGAAAACTTGAATGGCATTACATGAATATCTACTAAGGAAATTGAATTTTCAGTTAAAATCTTCCTACAAAAAAAAAAAAAAAATCCTGGTCCCTGATGCCTTCACTGGTGAATTCTATCAAACATTAGGAAGAAATAATGCTAATTCCACACTAACTCTTTCATACAATTGAAGAGGAGGAAATAGTTCTCAACTCATTCTATAGGTCAGCATTGTCTTAATACCAAAAAGACAAAGACATTAAAAGAAACACAAACAAACAAAAAACACAGGATATTTGTACAAACTTATATACATTATATATACACATTTCAAAAAAATTTTTAAGTAAAAGTTCAGTAAATCAGATCAAACAATATATTAAACAGTAGAATATATTAGGAGCAAATGGGTTTTATCCAGACTTGCATGGTTGTTGTAACACTTGAAAATGAGTCATTGAAGCCTACCATATTTGCAAACTGAAAAAGAAAAAGAAAAAGAAAAATTATATGGCCATCTTAATAGATATTTTAAAAAGCATTTGACAAAAATCTAACATCTGTTCTGATAAAAACTCTCATCAAAATACGGAGTGAAAGGGGCTTCCTCAAACTTATAAAGAGCATATATGAAAGACCTACAGCTAACATTATACTTAATTGTAAAAGATTGAATACTTTGCCTCTAGGATCAGAAAAAGAACACCACTTCTCCTTAACATTGTGCTGGAGGTTCTAGCCAGAGTAATAAGACAAGAAAATAAAATCAAAGGCATACGAATTGGAAAAGAAGTTAAACTGTGTTTACTAGCAGATGACCTGATCATCCATACAGACAATTTGATAAAATCTTTAAAAAAATCTTTTAAAAGTAAAAAGTGAACTTAGAAAGGCTTCAGGGTAAAAGATTGATTTGAAATATATCAATCATATGACTACATTCTAGCAATAAAGATAGGAAACCAAAATTTTAAAAATACAATTTATAAAAGCATTATAATGTTTTAAATACTTAGGAATAAATCTAATCAAAGATGTTTAAAGCCTGAACACTGAAAAGTAAAACTAAAACATTACTGAAGGAAACTAAAGAAGGCCTAAGTAAATGGATGTTTTGCTCATGGGTAAGGATGTTTAATATTGTTAGGATAACACTTCTCCTAAAATTGATCTATAGATCCCATATGATATCAATCAAAATCCTAGCAGGGTTTTTTTGTAGAAGTTAACAAGCTGATTCTAAAATTCACATGGAAATGCAAAGAACCTAGAATAGCCAAAACAACTTAGAATAGAAATAAAGTAGGAACATTCACACTACTTGATTTCAAAACATAAAGCTAAAATATTTAATGTGATCCCATGTGATATTTGCATAAATGTAAACAGATAGTTTAGTGGATCAGAACATGAGTTCAGAAATGCACAACCAATTTTTTGACAAAAGTAAAAAGCATTTCTGCAGAGGTAAGATAGTCTCTTCAATACCTGGTGGTTGAAAAATTAAAATTCAATATCCTCCATAACTCCCCATGCAATGAACTTATATCTACACATCATGTCATATACAAAAATTAATATTAACACAAAATGGACCTTAGAGTTAAGTGTAAAGTATAAAATAATAAAACTTCCAAAAGAAAACATTAAAGAAAATATTTGTGACTTTGGGTTGCATATGACACCAAAATGATGATTTAAAAAGAAAAAAATTGATAAATTTGAATTCATAAAACTTAAAATTGTTAGGCCTTCAAAGGATATACTTAATAGAATGGAAAAACAAGCCACAAACTTGGAGGAAAAAATCATAAATGTCTTGTATTCAGCGGATGCAGAGAGAAAAGAACACTTACACACTACTGGTGGGACTGTAAACTAGTGTAGCCTCTATGGAAAATAGTATGGAGGTTCCTCAAAGAACTAAAAGTAGACCTACCATTTGATACTGCAATCTCACTACTGGGCATTTGCCCAAAGGAAAAAAAGTCATTTTATCAAAAAGACACTTGCACTCGAAAGTTTATTGCAGCACAATTCACAATCCCAAAGACATGGAATCAGCCCAAGTGCCCATCAGTTCATGAGTGGATTAATAAAATGTGGTATATGTACACCATGGAGTACTACTCACTCATAAAAAATGAATTAATACCTTTTGCAATAATCTGGTTGGAACTGAAGCCTATCCTCCTAAGTAAAGTATCACAAGAATGGAAAAATAAACAGCACATGTACTCACTATTAAATTGGAACTAACTGATCAACACTCATATGCACAGATGAAAGTAAAAATGAATGGAAATCATACAGGTGGGAGAGGGGAGAAGAGGATAGGTACAACATACACTATCTGGGTGATGGGCACACTTATAACTTTGACCCAAGTAGTACAAAAGCAATCCATGTAACCAAAACATTTGTACCCTATTTGTAATATTTTAAATTTAAAAAAATACAGAAAAAGAGGAAAATATGAAGAACTCTTGAAACTCAAGAAAAAAAAAAACAACCGAAAAAATAGCAAATGATTTGAACACTTTTCCAAAGAAGATATATGTATGGAAATAGACACACAAAAAAATAGTCAATACTGTTAATCATTGGGAATGCAAATTGAAACCATGATGAGATATCACTACATATCCATTAGATGGTGAAAATTAAACACTGACCATACAAATTGTTGGTGAGAATGTGGAGGATCTAGATCTCTCATGCACTGCTGATGAGATTAGAAAATGGTGCAATCATTTTGTGAAAGAGTTTGGCAGCTTTTTAAAAAATATTTGAAAAATAAGAAACACCTACCATATTATCCAGCTGTTCACTTCTATGCCTTTACACAAGTGAAAATACAGGATATATCTATACAAACATTTACACATAAATGCTCATAGCAGTTTTATTGTAAAAGGCAAAACGTGGAAATGAGTCAATTGATCATCAGCAGGTGAATTAATAAACAAATAGTGGTACCACCATGCAATGGAATTGTACTCAGCAATAAAATAGAATGAACTACTGACACAAAAAACAGTATGATTAAATCTAAGAATAATTGTACTTAAAGAGGCCAGACAAAAATGATTACATATTGTATGATTCTATTTGCATAAAACCGACAAAATGCAAATCAATCTATAGCGAGAGCAAGCATAACAGCGATTCCTTGTGGAGGATGGAGATGGGGTTGGATGGAGTGATCACAAAGAAGCAGGAGAAGCCTTTTGGGGGTGATAAAAATGTTCACTATGTTAATTCTGGTGATGGTTCTTCAGGTGTATGGGCATGTCAAAATTTATTAAATTTCAATTTTAAATATGTGCAATGGATGTGTGTCAATTACACTTCAGTTAACTATGAAAATAAAAATATAAAACATTTTAATTATAAAAAATTCAATGTATATGTTGCATTTAAATGCACATGTTGTACTCATATATAAAATCAGTTTGATTATATAAAAATGACTGGACATTAACCTCAGGCTTTTGCTCTTGGGAAGTATTTGTCTAATTTAGAATATTTTTCTTTCAGCCTTATTAGGATAGAAATAAATAAAATAGCAAATTAACTCCTCTGTCTAAAAATGTCCATTATTCTTTTTCTTCCAAACAATTTCCTTTTCACTAGTGATGTCTAAATCCTAGATGACAATAGTTGGCCTTTACTAATTCAGTTACTTTCACTGCCAATCTTAGAATTAGGAATAAGCTGAATTTGTATGTATCACCTGAAAAAGTTTGTTAAAATTATCACTACTTGATTCACATCCTTGTAAATGCTAACTCCCTTTGGGGTGGAGAATCTTTATTTCCTAAAAGCCTTCCTGTGTTGATATTTAATGTGTGGTCAGTCTTGGGAACCACAGGTTATTCCTGAACATTAAGACTTCTTTAAGAATACTAAGAACTAGAAAAATCCTGGTAAGTGGATTTGCATCAATTTTCTTAGGATCAAGAAAATACATATACATTTCTTCAAAGGAGAAACTCAAATGTGATTAAGAATTTAGCTAAGTTAGCTTCTCAAAGAAAGTAAAAAGTCCTAAGTTTCCTTAGCTACTGAAGGAAAAGAGGAATATGAACACTTGCTAAGAAGCCTAGACAAGTATAAAATGAAGTGAGAAGAGTAAATGCTTCTTTAGTTTATATCCTGATAAAAAGATATAAAGCATAATAATTGTAGGAATTTAGGGTAATATGACAATTTTACTCCATGCCATTCATTACTCCCTTGAAATAAATAATATCCTGAAATAGAAACATAATATGGGCCTCACATACTCATGTCTTATTTTGGCATCAAATATTTACATGATTTCTGCAATGCTCTATTTCATTTAGCTTGAAATTAAGAATGGTTTTAAACGTAGGCAAACCATTGGGGAATTATATGTGCAGCCGAAGCCATCAATTTGGTCTTGCATGACAATACCATCTCCCCCAACCTATTCCCCAAAACTCACTACTTCCAAAATTCTGTTTTAGTGATACTATCAAGGATCATTGTATCCAAAATCCCTTGTGGAGAATCCATTGGAGAATGATTAGAATTTAATGACAGAAAGGCTAGTATCCCTTTCTTCAGACAATTTCCACACTGCAGTTACTAATAACAAGAAGATCAGGGATTTCCATTTTGCTAATGTGTTTGACTAGATATGTTGAATATCTTCTTATTTTAAAACACCTTAAATGATGGGTTTAAAAAATTGAAAAACAAATATTATAAATGAATAGATGAACTTTCAGTAAAGAAATTTCTATGGTTCAGATTGACGATGGAATGGAATATTAGGGTGACACATTTATGAGCTGATGCTACAGCTTTACTCCTAGAGAAGAAGTGAACTTTAGTGGCTTGGTTCCAAGGTTCACACCAAAATAGAAGATGAAATCAGAGGTGGTGGTAGCGAGTAGAAACTGAGTTTTCCATGTAAAGCTAGAATCTGCAAAAGTGCTAGACCTTCAGTGGAAAGTTGGAATAGAAAAACCTCATTTTCCCACTGGCACAATAAAATAAACCAAAAGCTTTTTTATTGTGACTTGGTCTGTGGGTGGAGAGTGAAAAATACCCACCTTAGAAGTTGAACCAAATATGTAGCAGATGGTATTGAGATTCTACAGCACATGCTTTGGGTCTATCTTCAACTTCAACTGCTGTTGTGGTAGATAGTTTCTATGCATTTAGCAGATTTCTCATCTCATGTAACTTCTACACACTCAGCTTTTCTCTAAAGCCCAAAACACCTCTTGGAGAATCCTCAATTAATTGAGGATGGGTGCAAAGAAAAAACATATCTCAGCTTCTTTTCAAATTGCTTCTCAGAACACCCCTAGCAGGGTTGAGCCCCATTTGCCTCCAGTGATGGTTATAGCTCAATAGCACACCCTTCATTGGGATATGTTCTTCCCTGGCTTACTGTCTTCACTCCCTCATTCTAATGTCTTAGAATCGCCTCTCAAATATGCCACCTATCCATAAGTCATTATATCAGGCAATGCTTTGAGGAAAATACAAATTAAGACAAAGGATTTCACCTCATGTGATTTGGGGGTTCATTTTTATATTGCCTAAATGATCTGGGCATCCTCAAGCTAAAAGTAGTGATGTCAAATTATACTTTGATTAGTGGATCCCCTCATGTACCCGACAGAAACAAATGCAAAAAACTCTGGTAGTAAACATTCTCAAACCGAACCATCTGGTATCATTTCAAAGGAAGATCCTCTAAAAGAAGTTCAAAATACAACATTACAAACCCTGAGGAGAAAGAAACCATGGAAAGCAGTATCAGGAACTAAAGACTGTGTTATCAACTGTTGCTTAACGGGTTAAGCAACATAAAACATATTATCTCACAGTTTGTGAGGGTCACATCCTCAGACAGCGCACAGGGGAGTTGTTTGTTTCTGCTTCCACATTGTTGGGTGTAACAGCTAGAACACTTGAGGGCTGACTAGCTGGAATTACCTGAAGACTTGATTAGGGATAGATAATCTGTGTCCTGTGCTAGCTCCCGGGGCTGACTAGTTGGCAGGGGGCCTCAATTCTCTGTATGGTTTTCAGTAATGGCTACTTGAGGGTCCTTACAAGTGTCCTGGGGGCTAGTTACCTCCAGAATGAACAATACAAAAACCTAAGGAGGAGGATGCAACGTCTTTAATAACCTAACCTCACAGATCACACACCGTCACTTCTGCAATATCCTCTTTGTCACACAGGTCAGTCCTATTAAATGTAGGAGAGGATTAGATAGGGGTGTGAATACTGACAGTCAATGATTAGTAGGGAAATCCTGAAGGTTGGTTACAACAGAAACTGTGGTGAATTTCTGTGGTGCCAAATTAAACCGGAATGGTGTTTCCCAGAATTCCCCTGCAAGCATAGTTCTTGGTTAGTGAGGCCGTGAGAGATATTTTGTATGAGATTTGGAAGAGGGAGATGAAGCAGGAGCTATATCCTTCTTATTTCCAGAAGGTCAGTGCTGGCACAAGGCACGGCTGCAGGTCACGCAGGCTGTGGTTAATCTGCTGGCTCATCTTTCTAGGGTAGTGCAGTAGCTGGGCCCACAGAAATGCCACATCTGCCAGATCCCTCCTTTCAATCTCCCTGCCTTCTCAGTGAGGTATATTTTAGCTCATATCAGTTCCTCCTACAGATCACCCCAATTTTGAAGTTGAACACTTGGAAGCTTGGGAAGACTGACATGGATTTCAGTATGTCCTCATGGATTCTGGCTTATTCTTGCAGGTACTAGAGCTTGTTGTTACTTCCCACATTTTACATCGATTTTTCTTTTTGACTGCTTGTCCTGATGATTTCAGGCTCAGCAGCTGACACGACACAGAAACAATAACCTCACAAAGATTTCCCAACCAGCTCCCACAAATATATAAGGCAAATCCCTCTTACAAATCCTTTATTATGCTCAAATCTGGTGGTACTGCTTCTCAGATCAAACTCTGATTGACACAGAGACTACAAAATAAGTAGCTTTAAATTGAATAAAGCAGGGAAGAGTAAATCAATTACTATAAAAGATAAGATGACATAAAAAGCAGATATGTTTGAAAACAGGCCACATAGAAGTTATAAAAATGAAAAAATATATTAAATAAAGAAAAGCCTTCTAATATATGAGCCTATTAGTTAAGTATACACTCTGAACAGGATATAGGTGGCTATGACAAAATTCCAAATATATAGTTTGACACAGTGATTAAAAAGCAGATAAGACAATTTCCAAGAGGCAATTAGTAAACAGAAAGTGAGGCCAGAGGATTTTAGAGAGACTACAAGCAAGTTTGAGAGAGAAAAAAGATGGAAAGTAAAGTAATAGATTAAAATAGGATAGATGCAACAAAGGATGAGATAATAATTATGAATTTTTCAAAATAAATAACATGAATCTTAAGACTTGAGAAGCACTCTGGATCTGGAGTAAAACAAAATAAATTACACACACACACACACACACACACACACACACACACACACACATACACTAGTAAAAACAAACACCCAAGACATAAAGAAGATTTTAAAATCAACATAAATAGCCTATGAGGAAAATTGTTAGATTTTTTTCATAAAATCTACATTTCAATGCATCGCTGTGGTTTGCTGGGAAATAAGTAAATCTCCAAGCCCGCTTTAAATAAACAAGCTAATAAACATGCAAAAAATGACCTGAATCCTGTGATAGAATCAAAGAACAGTGAGCTCCCTGCAAGACACAAGCAAGAAAGTTGGAGCTAGGTGGAGACAAATGTTGATATCAGCATTGTGTTCTAAAGACTAAGCCTGAGGGAGCTGATCCTGGAAACCTGGCATTATGTCAGTAACCCTGATCTTACTACATCAAACTCCTAGCAAATAATCAAAAAATCTGCCCTGAAGAAAAATTTGACCCTAAAATACCTAAAGATTGAGATTAAAGAAATCAAGTCCTTTTGAGCGAGACAGCAGAAACAACAAATAGCAAACATCTAAATAAGGTTCCCAAGGGCTTCAGATATAGGAATTATCAGGAATAGAATGTAAAATGACTATATATAAATGTTCAAGTAAATAATAAGTGAAATTACAAAATCAGTAAACAGGAAAATGTTATCAATAATCAATAGACACAGAATTTTATTTCCTTTCACCATGAACAACAGGGGCTAAAGGTTTCCTAACATTATAAATGACTAGAAAACTTGGGAAACTTGGGAAATTACTAAGAGGCTGAGGTGGGAGGATGGCTTGAGCCTCCCTGTTCCCTTGAGAACAGCTTGAGCTGTTCATGACCAGCTTAGGCAACATAGTGAGACCTTGTCTCTAAATTCACAAAACTTGGGAAATATATGAGTGAAATTCTTTCAGATATAGGAGAGTAGATTAGGATTTTTGTCCAAGGGAAGAGGAAACAGACAAAGTGAGTCCTATCAATAGCCTGGAATCACTTTCCAAACTGTGGTGCAGAAGTGTGATCCCTAGCATGATCTTACTGAGTTAAGGAAATAGAGGTCAGAGTTCAGAAAGGCTGAGGTACCTGGAATATGGAATGCCTAGCGCAGATTATAACTGAGAAGGAAAGTACTTGAAGGAGGAGCTCCAGGCACATGCTCAGGTGTCCCCTTTGAGTATGTTGCTAAGTACTAAGTTGCATAAACATGGGGGCAGTTAATGGACTGGGAGCTTTAAACTGAACATTTCCAGAGCTCAAGCAGGGCTAGGTAATGTTTGCTTTCCTACCAACCAGAACAGATTGAACATCTAGGGCATTCAGTGGAAACATCGAAAGGGTCAAGCCTTACTACTGGAGCTAAAGCAATCTTTAGGTAAAAAATTCTCTAAGTCCAACCTAAAAAGCAAGCCTCTAAAGGATCAAGCTCATCCACAATAACGTACTTACCTACCAAAACAAACATTAACATTTTTTAAAAGGAGAACAACAAAATCCACTCGACAATATAGCCCTCCTAGTTTGGGGCCAATTTAAAATTATTATATATGAGAAGAAGCAGGAAAATGTGATCTATGACCAGTAGAGAAATCAGTCAATCAAAACAGTCAATAGAAACAGAAAATGAAAGAGTTGGTGGATTTGGAAGAGTAGTACTTCATAAAAGTGATTTTAAATGAGTTAAAAATAATTTGAAGGAAAAAAATGAATAAAAATAGATGTTTAAGGTGTAAAATGAAACAAAAGAAAAATTTGGAAGTAAGAAATTAAAAAATCTTTATTTTTTAATATCAGCTAGACATGAGAAGAAAAGATCAGTGAACTCAAAAACATTCATTAAAAACTACCCCAATTAAAACACAGAGAAAAATAAGAAGCAGTTGAAAAAAAGTGCCAGTGATCTGTGAAGCAATTTCAAGTGGTGTAAGCACTATGTGATTAATGTTATAGAAAGGAAGATGTAAAAAAAATTTATAGAAATAATGACCCCAATTTTTCCATTTTGATTATATCTATAAACCACAAATTTTGAGAACTCAAGAAACTTCAAGTAGTATACAGACAAATAAAATCACAGTTAGGATCATTGTAATCAAATGGCTGAAAAATCAGTGATAAAAGAGAACATCTTAAAAGTAGCTAGACAAAAAGTACATATCACTTACACAGAATACAAATTAAGAATATTAGTACATTTCTTATCTGAAATGTTACAACTCAGAAAACATGAGACTATATAGTTTATGGTGGTAAATATGAACATTGTTTCTCATTTCAAAATACTTAGAAATTGACCTTTAAAAGCAAAAATAATAATGCATTGTGGAGATTATAACATATGGGGAAAGAAAAGTAATGTCAACAACAATAACAATTATAATAAGAAAAGGAGAGGTAGGAAGTAGAAATATACAATTCTTGTATTATAAATTAATATATGATATTGGTATACTATTATTTGAATATATAATAAGCTTTGTAAATATGAGAACAACTATAATTGACCCTTGAACAATGTGAGGGTTAGAGGTGCCAACCCACTCCACAGTTAATAATCTAGTTGTAACTTTTGACTACCCCCAAGTCTAACTACTAATAGCCTTACTGATAACATAAATACTCAATTATCACTTGTTTTGTATATATATATGTATTATGTTCTACATTCCTTCAATAAAGTAAATAGGAGAAAAGAAAATGTTATTAAGAAAATCATAAAGAAGAAAAAATATGTTTACTATTCAGTTAGTGGAAGTGGATCATTATGAAAGTCTTCATCCTTATCATCTTCGCCTTGAGTAGACTAGGGAGAAGAAGGAAGAGGTGGTTGGTCTTGCTGTCTCAGGGGTGGCAGAGGTAGAAGAGGTGGAGGATGTGGAAGTGGAGGCAGGAGAGGCTTGCACACTTGGTGTAACTTTTACTGAAATAAATCCATGTATAAGTGGATCTTCACAGTCCAAACTGGTGTTGTTCAAGGGCCAACTGTACTAAAAAGTCAAAACGAGGAGTACAGTTATTAAATCAATAGTAGAAATAAAAAAGATTACTAAAAGCCACAATATTAATCTAAAACAAGGTAAGAAAAGTAAAAAAAAAATTTAAAAAATATAACATGTATATTAATTTTTCTTTTAATAATAAAAATTAGAGCAGAAATCAATAAAATTGAAAATAAGAAATAAATTGAGAAAATCAATGTAATCAAAAGCTGGTTTTTTTAAAAAAGGTAAATAAAAGAGATAACCCTCTACCAGGGTAATTAAGGAAAAAAGAGACAGGATACAAATTACTAATGTCAGAAATTGAAGAGGAAACATCACTACAAACTCCATAGACAATAAAAGGATAATAAAAGCATACTAAAAAAAATTCTATACCCACATATTTGATAACCTAGATGAAATTCATCAATTACTTGAATGACACAATGTGCCCTAACTCATACAAGAAGAAATAGGCAATCTGAATAGGCCTATACCAATTACAGTAATTAAGTCAATAATTAAAAACCTTCCACAACAGAAAGTACTAGACCCAGATGGGTTCACCGGTGAATATGAGCAAACACTTAAGGAAGAAATTATACTAATTCTCTGCAATCTCTTTCAGAAGATAAAAGTAGAAGAATTACTGCCTAGCTCATTCTATGAAGCCAGCATCACTCTAATACCAAAACCAGACAGACATTACAAGAAAAGAAAACTATAGATTAATACCTCTTATTAATATACATGCAAAAAACCTCAAAAAAAATTTGCAAACTGAATCCAACAATGTATAAAAAGAATTATATGCCACAACCAAGTAGGATTTATCCAAGATATGCTATGCTGGTTCAATATCAAAAATCAATTAATGCAATTCATCTCATCAACAAACTAAAGGAGCAAAATCATGAAATCATATCAATAAATGCAGAAAAATTATTTGAACAAAATCCAGCACCCATTTATGATAAAAACTCCTCAGTAAATTAAGAATGTAAGAATCTCCTTCAAAATGATAAAGAATATATACCAAAAAAAATCTAGAGTTAACCTCATTGTTAATGGTAAGAACCTAGAAGCTTTCCTTCTAAGACCAGGAACAAGGGGAGAATGTCCCCTGTCACCATTGCTTTTCACCATTGTACTAGAAGCCTTAACTATTGAAATAAGACAAAAAAGAAATAAAAGGTATACTGATTGGAAAGGAAGAAATAAAACCATCCTTGTTCACAAATGACATGACCATCTATGTAGAAAAGTAAAAAAAAAAAATAATAGACAAAAAGTCCTCCTGGAAGTAATACATGATTATAGCAAAGTTGCAAGATAAAAGGTTAATACAAAAGTAAATTGCTTTCCTATATACCAGCAATAAATAATTAAAATCTGAAATTAAAACACAATAACAGACCAGATGTGGTAGCTCATGACTGTAATCTTAGCACTCTGGGAGGCTGAGGTGGGAGGATTGCTTAAGCTCAGGAGTTCAAGACCAGCCTGAGCAAGAGCGAGACCTCATCTGTACTAAAATTAGAAAAACTAGCTGGGCGTCGTGGTATGTGCTTGTAGTCCCAGCTACAAAGGAGGCTGAAGGAGGAGGATCACTTGAGCCCAGGAGTTTGAGATTTCAGTGAGCTATGATGACACCACTGCACTCTATTTAGAACAACAGAGCAAGACTTTGTCTCAAAAAAACAAAACAAAACAAAACACAATATCGTTTACCTTAGTATCCTCCAAGATGAAAACTTAGGTATAAATTCAATAAAATGTCTATGAGATCTATATAAGGAAAATTGCAAAATTTTGGTGAAAGAAATCAGGAAGAGCTAAATAAATAGAGAAATATCCCATGTTCATGGACAGAAAGATTCAATATTGTCAAGATATCAGTTCTTCACAATTTGATCTGTAGATTCAATGCAATCCTCATCAAAATCTTATAAGTTATTTGTGGATACTGATGAACTGATTCTAAGGTTGCCATGGAGAAGCAAAACACCTGGAGGAGTCAAGAGAATATTGAAAGAAAGGAACAATGATGGAGGACTGTCACTACCTGACTTCAAGACTTACTATAAATCTACGGGGGATATAGTGGAATTCTCTGTACCTTCCTCTCCATTTTGCTGTAAACATGAAACTGCTCTAAAAAATAGTCTTAAAAAATCCATGGTGAAGAAAATTATAAAGACAAGTTGTTGCTTGTTTGTTTTTATAACCCTGTGTTTTATGCAAAAGCAAAAGTTGTTTCCAATGAGCCCCAGGTTCTAGTCAGGGACACAGGTCTGTCACATGCCCCCTGGGGTAGGTTGTTGGGGGCTGACAATAGTGTATGAAGAGATTCTATCAGGTTAGCAGTCTGAAATGTCGGTTCTTGGTGTACTCTTAGCCGAAGAATGACCAAACGTGCCCAAACCAAGGTAAGCACTAAACAAAGTTTATTGAGGAGAGAAAGACAGGATTATAGAGCAAGATCAAGATACAGGTTTATAGAGCAAGAGCAAGATGCATTCACCACAATGAACAAATCCCTTGTAACAAAAAGGCCTTGGGTATGGTCTGGGGTCTTGTTTTGTAGTGTCTGGATTGGTCCTCCCCCTGTGGTTCAGGCATCACCATGGAATCACTTTGATGGACAGTTGGGAGTTATATAACCTAAGTCTTACTGTGCATGCAGATCTCCCATGAACCTCTTTGAAAGCCCATTTAAAGGTGTGAACCACAATGTAGATTTAAGCTAATGACATGATGATTAGCCTTAGGCTGTCCTAGGCCACCTTCCAGACCCCATTATACCTGTGCCGCTTGGCCCACAGGCTAGAGAATCCTCTGCATTCTTTTGCAGTTGGCATGCCAAGTTCTGATTGGCAAATCCGTAGGGTGTTCCCTCTCCCCCCAGATGTAGCAATTGCTCAGGGCACCCGGCTTTGTCCCCAGGACGGGCCCGAGGTCCCTGGCTATCTAGCTAACAATTGGACAATGCAGACCTTCAAATATAGTCATAGGTTTTGATTTTGGAGCTTCTATTAACTTTTTCCATTTGGTTCAATAAATGAAATTTGTTGATATTTTGTATAAGTCTGTATTGGGGAACACATTTTTCCTTTTTCCTAAGACTCAGACATGGCTCAGCATGGCACTGATGAACAGCTTTATTCTTCTCAACTCTGGATTTTCTTGATCCGACCTATCTCCATGATCCCTTCCTTAAACCATGATAGCCTAAATTTATTGGACTGTCTCTGCACAGTGACCTCATGGATCTCCTCCCCCTAACCTGACTTTTAAACCTTCTGAGGACAGAACTGCAGACCCTAGGGAATTATGAAGTAGGCAAAGATAGTTTTGTAGTATTTCAGATTCCTACTTCACATCATTTTGCTTTCAACTATTCCCCCTTTCCACTCACGGAAACTCAATTTTTCATTGTATGTTACTTTTTATTATCTCTATACATTTGAGGAATTTTTTGAGTAAACTCACTCTGGGGTATAAAAGGCTGAAATCAGCTGAGTGGACTCTGCGCACTGTACAAAAATAGTTTCTGTTTTAAAAAATTAAAGTTCTGTTAGCTAAAATAAAACACCAAATATCAAATGTTACATATGAACCCATGGGTGAACAAATGAAGTTTTCCTATAACCCTTTAAAATGTTGTAAGTTATTTCTTCTCAAACTATGCATAAATCCAGTATGAGAATATAACACACCAAAACCACATAACAACTTTTCCCAAAAGGCCAAGCATTTTATTTGCAAAATAATGTATATGGATGTGAACATTAAAAAGACTACTTCCAAGAAAATTAAATATTTGAAGTCTTAATTAAATACAAAATGGGCAATGTGCACCAAAGCTACAAAAGACATCAAATGGCTCTTCATCTGCCAAATGTTGCCCAGTTGGAGTACAGATTTTATTTCCCTCACAAATGCCATGTCTTCCTCCCTGAAACCTGAATGACTAGCATAAAAAACTAGAGGAGACATAAAGTGATAGGTATTATATGCAAGTATTATGAACAGCACAAGAGATAGACTTTAGTGAACAAAATAACAGTTTCCATGAATAAATACCAAGAATTAGAATTAGAGTGACTGGATATATAACTCACATAATTTGGTTCTTTACTTGGTGACTTTGGGAAGGGAATTTGAGTACTGACAATAGCTAGCATTTTCTAAGGCTGCTAATGTGTTTTATCTCACTCCTTAGGACTGTCCTATTTAATCTTCTTTTGCATATTTTTCACATGAGGAAGCTGGAATATATACAAAATTAGAGAACTTGCCAAAGTTTATACAGTGACCTGGTGAAGAGCATGCTATCCCCAAATATGGCAACTTGACCCACTGAGTATTTTAAACTGAAGGAATTGAGTAGCCCAAAGAAGCAGGAAGAATCTCTCTGACCTTCTCCCCACCCCTCTCTCCTGAAGCAGGCCATGGGGGCTAGAAAGAATTCACCTTGCCTCTTTTGATGAAGTGGACCGTAAGACCTAGCTGATCTTCCTCTGCAAATAAGCTGTAAGACTTTTAATTCCAGAGGGGTTTTGAACTGAATGAAAGAAAATACATAATTTCTTTTCTCAGCCCTCACAAGTTCTTTGTTGAGACATCTCTGTAAAAAAAAAGATTTGACGAGGAAAAAAGGTATACAAACTTTATAAACATGTATATAATGCGTAAAGTATGAGACTCAAAGGACAGGCCAAATGACTGAAGTTTTACACTCCCCCGAGGTTACAGAAAGATTAGAAGACAGGATTTGGGAGGGAGAAAGGAGGAAGGGCTTGGCCAACAAAGGCTGTCTGTTATGCAGATGAAACCACACAGGTTGCCACTCTCAGAGAAGAATAGACGGTAGCCTGTGGAAAAAGTTTTTCTGTCAGAACTTTCAAAGTATTAGAGTTGTAGACACTTTCTCTCCTGAGTTAATCTTTCCTAGATAACAGACAAAGGAAGTTTCAGAAAATGCCTGTTTATTTAACTAACGTAGATTTTCACCACAATGCAAATCTTCCTTGCAAACAGGCAGCTTTTCAGAGCTATTTCTGTGGTTTGCAGCCCCTCTGAATAACTGTAGCAAAATATGTCAAAGAAGTATATTTTAGGGTGAAATATTCCGTTTTCCTTCAGAACAAACAGGCTTGCTAAGTTTTCCCCCAGTTTATTCACATTAGATCATACCCTCTTTTTGTCCCCATTAGATCACACACCGCTTTTGTCCAATCATGTTTCTCTACAACTATCCGTTTCTTCACCAGACTTAGCATAAAATATATACAGTTTTCCCTGCTGCTTTGGGTCTTCAACCCATAGTACATAAAACTTAAAACATTTTGTATGCCTTTCTCTTGTTTGTCTGTCTTTAGTTAAAGGCATCTTAGTCATGAACCTACGGATGGGTGAGGAAAAGAAATTACTTTTTCTCTCTTATGGTTTCACAGGTTGTACGTGAAGGGAAGCTGGTGAGACATGGTCACTCAGCTGGGAAAAGACTTGACACGTCACATTCCTTTGTAATTCTTTCAGTAGATTTAGGGGATACTAGTGTTTTTTGATACATGGATGAATTGTGTAATGCTGAATCAGGGCTTTCAGTGTACCCGTTACCAGAGTAGTGTACATTGTGCCTGATAGGGAGATTTTTATCCCTCACTTCCCTCCCTCCCCCTTCTTAGTTTTCAATATCCATTACACCAATTGATGACTACATATTACTATATCCCTCATTTAGCTCCAACTTATAAGTGAGAATGTGTGGTTGCATTGATTCTTTGTACTTTTTTAGTTTCCATCTCATTTAGTTTTGCTCTTTGTTATTTCTTTTTCTCTGCTAGTTTTGGGTTTGGTTTGTTCTTGTTTTTCTAGTTCCTTGAGGTGTGACACTAGGTTTTTAATTTGTGATCTTTCTGTGATTTTGATGTAGGCATTTAAGGCTAAAAAACTTCCATCTTAGCACTGGTTTTGTTGTATCCCAGAGATTTTGGAGGGTTGTAACTTCTTCAATTTGAAAAATCTTTTGATTTTCATCTTGATTTTGTCATTGACCCAAGGATGGTCTAGCAACAGGTTGTTAATTTTCCATACATTTGTATAGTTTTGAGAGTTCCTCTTGGTATTGATTTAGTTTTATTTCACTGTGGTCAGAAAAGATACATGGTATAATACACATTTTCTGAGTTTGCTACAACTTGTTTTGTGACCTACTGTATGGTCTATCTTAGGATATTTCCTATGTGCTGATGAGAAGAATGTATATTCTACAGTTTTTGGGTAGAATGGTCCATAAATGTCTGTTAGGTCCATTTATTCTAGAGTATCATGTAGTGTCTCTTTGTTGAGTTTCTGCCTTGATGATCCCTCTAGTTCTGTCAGTGGAGTGTAGAAATACCCAGGTATTACGATGTTGTTGTTTATTTCCTTGCTTTGCTCCAGTAGAATTTGTTTTTTTGAATCTGGGAGCTCCTCTGTTAGATGCATATATATTTAGCATTGTTTTGTCTTCTTGTTGAATTGTTCCTTCATCATTATATAAGGACCATCTTTGTCTTTTTTTAACATTGTTCATTTAAAGTCTATTTTGTCTGATATGAGAATAGCTACTCCTGCTCACTTTTTGTTTATGATTGTCACCATCAGGTCTGGCAGTGGCATTGTTCATTGACATGTGGTGGCCTGAGTGTTTGCCCTGCCGAGGTCCCCTAATCAACGACACTGGGGATGACCGGCTGTGGGGCTTTGCTCCTGCTTGGGTACCCCAGAGGCAGTGGCGGCAGTGGTGGCAAGGCTATGGGGATTTGCTCTTACCTGGGTCCTTTGGTGGCAATGGCAGCAGTGTCGGCACAGCAGCACTTGACCTCAGGTGTGTGAGAGCATCTGGCCACCTTACTCCCTGCCTGGCCCACCAGCAGTGATGAAGAGGTGGCGGTGACAGTGCTGGCCCCTGAGCAGATGCAATGCCCTCAAAATGGGGCTGACTGCAGCGCTCAGGCTTGGAAGCCTATGGGACCTCATTGTGCTCCTCTCCAGAGCAAAGCCACTGCATGGTCTCTAGGCATCGCCCTGTGTTAGCCCGGAGGCCCTTGGGCGTGGAGGGCCCCTCTCGTTGCTCAGAATGTAAAGTCTACTGGGGGAGTGTGAGGCCCTGGAGATCTCTCACCTGTCCCTTCCCCACATGTAGGTGCCTCTTCCAGCTACCACTGATCTGTCTGACTGGGTTACTTTACTTCCTTTTCCTTCTCTTTTTTTTTTTTTTTTGAGACCGAGTCTCACTCTGTTGCCTGGGCTAGAGTGCCATGGCATCCCTCTAGCAAACAGCAACCTCAAACTCCTGGGCTCAAGTGATCCTTCTGCCTCAGCCTCCAGAGTAGCTGGGACTCAGGCATGCACCACCATGCCCAGCTAATTTTTTCTATATTTTTAGTTGGCCAGTTAATTTCTTTCTATTTATAGTAGAGACAGGGTCTCACTCTTGCTCAGGCTGGTCTCGAACTCCTGACCTTGAGCAATCCACCCACCTCAGCCTCCCAGAGTGCTAGGATTACAGGCGTGAGCCACCAAGCCCGGCCCCTTTCCTTTTCTTTTGTTTCCTCCTATTTCTTCTCTGTTGAATTCCAGTGCTCTCTCTTAGATGATTGATCCAAAGGTGAGTATCTACTGGCCACTTTTGATCCTCTCTATGAGAGCAGTGTGTGCAAGCTGCTTCTAGTCTGCCAACTTGGCCCCCTCTCTTGACATATCACATTCTTAACATGCCCTTTATTCTAAATCCTTTGCTCACCATCACTAACTTACAGTTTACAACCTTTTTCTCTGTCTCCCTTTCATTCATTAGCTTATTAACTTTTTATGACTTGGAAAGCAGAAGTTTTATGTCGCATAGTAGCAATATGCATCCCTTTAAAAACACTGGATATACTTTTGTTCCATATTGGGCTTAAAAAAAGAAAAATAAAATAAGACCAT